>OX155965.1:27773843-27786936 GCA_944548615.1 Micropterix aruncella
GAATAGAATAACTTTATTGTGCCATAAAAACATAACTTAATGAATATTACGCTGGTTTTATAAAAAAGTCAATTTATGCACAAATGGCGGACTTATCGCTATAGCGATATCTTACAGTCAACCATTTGATAAAATAATTCCTAATTTTCAATACACAAAGAAGTAGTAAAGTTGAATTTAAAATTAACCTTTACAGATATATGTCAGTAACTTCGGCTAAGGTTTCCCAGGGAAAGATAAAGGAGAGGACAAGGTGAGGTATTTGGTTAGTGGCTGTGTAAAAATAAATGTTTCTTCTACAACTTTTTGAAAGTATGCAGCGAAGGTGCATGCCTGATAGAGTGAGGGAGCTGATTCCATAAACGAGCAGAATGGACTGTAAAAGAGTGCGTGTAAACAGAAGAACGATGTATCGGAATGGCGAGTGTGTTATCCCGGCTTGATCGAAGTGGAAGACCGTGGCCTCCCAAAGGGTGGAAATTCTCCTTGAGATAGGAGGGTGAAGTGGGGTTATTGAGTATGTTGTAGAGTAGCGACAACGTATGCGAATTTCTTCGATCGCGAATAGGAAGTTGATGAAGTTGTTCATGAAAGCAGCTAACGTGGTTGAACTTTCTCAAATTAAAAACATACCTTAGTAAGGTATTTTGCAAACGCTCCAGCTTATTCAAAATAACCTCACTGGCATCTATATAACAAACATCACCGTAGTCAAGTATAGGCGTTAAGAGTGTGGACACAATCATTTCTTTACTTCAATGTGGACTTCAATCATAGTGTGAATGATGAGAGAATCTTTTCCCAAGTTTTTACCAATAAACGTAATCGCCGTCACATCGAAACAAAGGAAAACACCATTCAATGCAAGTTTAATTTCAACATGACTTATTCTAAATTTAACAAATATGTTATAAGGAAAATTATGTTATGAGCTCCTGAAGCTGGACAAGAAGACAGACAAATATAAGAACAGTTGAATATTTATGAACAGTTAGATGCTAAATATAATTAAAATATTATTGTTCCTGTTGAATTGAAATCTATGTCATGTGTCATCGTCATTCTATTATTAGCTAAATTAACATAGGCAATAAAAAGTTCCTTCATTTTAATTACCTGTTTTTTCTAATTAGGTTATTACCTACCAATTAGCTTACCCCAGCACCTCATGTGCGAGTATGGCCCACTGATGCGTAAAAGATACACCCACTTGGGTGGTCATTACCTCCAACCTGAAGAGGTAAAACAAAAGCCTGCTGCGGTTCTTAAGTGACACGAGGCTTAGCGCAGAACTATAGTACTGCCGTCGTAAATGAAAACACAGCACCTTAAACACAGTAATTGAGATACTGTAATTAATTCGTGTATTAATAAATTAACTTTTAACAAAATTTTACCTAAAACCACAGTATCTGAAGAAGCCGTGTTGTAACCAAACGAAAATATTTCTTAAATGCATATAAGTATTAAAAAAAGATCACAGTAAATAATAGGTTACTGTATTTAAACTTGAAAAAACTATACAAACTGTGTTTTTTATTAAAAATAATCTGATTTTTTAAAAAATACTGCATTTTTGTCGAAGGTATCTCGGTAACTATCCATCGACAGACAAACCGACAAATTTGCCTTATAGTGCTCCAACTCGTGTTTCTAAAGAACCAAACTTGTATAAAGACAGTAAATGAAGTTACTGTGTTTTCATTTACGACGGCAGAGTAGGTGGCGAACACAATAGATCAGCAATGGTCGCAGTGTTACAAGGCTCATAAAGACCTAAGAAAAGCCCCACCCAACAAATAAAAAAATATAATAATACCTACCAACTACTACGGACAGCATTCTCACCCAGCGTGGAGCACTCTGTACATAACTTTTCTTGAGTTTTGATTTGTGTCCCGGTCAGTCTCTAATCTATTATGGCAACGCTACTTTATGCCTAGGTTTCTATATATTTTCGGAATCTACTCAATTTGACCTTTAGCTGATACTAAAAGCGAAGTATTTATCCTACTTTATGTGACATTTGGGCAGTGGCAGCTATGGATACATCTAAATCGGTTCCAGCATTTAAAAGTTATAGTGGATTATCCTCTCGGACGCCATTACCACCATTTGGTGGTTTTTATTTTATCACAAATCGCGGCCGGTGATCTCCGTATGTATGCACTTACCGGCTTCTATTTCCTCTTCTCTGCCCAAGAATGCCCGAGGATTTTATATATCTTTAAAAGGATAAAATTTATGATTAAAATATAATAATCAGAGCCATTTACATGGAAAAGGAGTCCCAGAATTGGATTTGGTGAATACTTATCGTATTTAATAGAGAGAAGTGGGTGTATTATATCTGGCAAAAAGGCACAGCAAGGTCAAAAGCCCACTTAATACCGGTAAAAGTTAGCCTTTCACCCACCTCCCTATACAAATATGACATCCGTCCTTACTGCAAAACGAAATCCCTCTATTATTACTGAATTGAAGCAAAATGACAATCAAAAGGCAGCTTTAATTTAATTCGGCTGAAAGTAGATTTTTTAATTTCGTAATTTTATTATACAAATCGCACATTAATTTCCTTAACCCCACTAAAAAAAAATTATCAATAATAATAATAGGTATAAGTATAGAGATAAGTAACGCCATCTGACCTAATTTTTTTTTCCTATTTTTGCTGAAGACACCGGTTTCAATAGCTCACTGAATATCCGCTAGATAGCTTTGTGACGTTTCGTTCTTTCGCGCGAAACGCATGAGTTATGATTGCAGAACGACACTTTCGTTATAACGCAACGAGACGTCAACGGATTACGTTCATTCAGTGCAAGGAATTGTGACACTTTTACGTTTAGAGACGTTGTAGCTGTTTAAGAACTGGAAAGTTTCTTATCTTTATTGATGCCATAACGACATTATTTTGTTAGTGTCGTTAAGTCAGTAAAATTAACCTGGTATTGTTTAAAACAATTAATAGCATAATGACAATATTCTGATAATGTCGTTATGACTTACGCGAAGCGCTCCACTTTTTATATCTGACCTTGGCAAAGATCATACAGAATGTTACTTTTGAACTGAAGTAGAAGGTAACAGAGGAGTGAACGAAGTAGCTTCTTGCGTATATAAGTATTTACAGGAAATGTCATGTTCCAATCCTGACGCCGAATTTATATTTTATTCGGATAACTGCTGTGGACGGCAAAAGAATAATTTAATGTTTTTCATGTATGCATATGCCTTAAAAACGCTACAAATAAAATCAATTAGTCATACATTTTTGATCAAGGGACACACCCAAAACCAAGGAGATGCGGTGCACTCTACAATAGAAAGAGAAGTGAAGAAAATGTTGAAATCAGGACTAATCTATGTACCAGCCCAGTACATAGCTGCCATTAGAAGTGCAAAAAAATCGGTTGTCTGTAAAGTCGGTTTACTGACGATAGTTGAACGTGACAACGTCATAAGAAAATACCGATGGAATGGTTGCATTTGAAGCAGTTTCATTTAAGATTCTGATATTGTTTATTACAAACACCCAAAAATATATGCTTTTATACTCACCGATTTGACTACAACATGTAAATATATTATTGTATAGCAGTATAATTGTATAATTGTTTATTGTTTAAAGTTTAATGTTTTTTTTTATTTGAAAGTTTGAAATCTCAAACTATTAAATAACGGTTTGAGAAGCGTTTGAGCACGCTGCGCCATCTAGCGGTAGGTAATACGTCGTAAATAAATAATATCAGCGACATTTTACCAACCGCTAGATAGCGCATCGTATTGATAGCTTTTCATACTTTTTTATTACTTTTTTAATAAAAGTTGCTTACTTCGTTGCACTTCGTTGTACCCACAAGAAAATTGTCCGTTCAGTAATAACATTCCGTATATCAAGAATACATATAAAATTATGTCAAGAATTTAAATCAATCTAGTGATTTTCATTCGTACTATTTTAGACTGAGGTTAGTAAATAATTCTTGTCGCAACCGTAGATGGCAGCATTTATATTGAATAATAAATATAATAAATGGAACGCCCCAGAGCGAGGTAGCGCCGCATGAGTCATGTTTTTTCGGGCGTGCAGCAGGCTCCATCGATTTAAAGGACGTTGTCACGTCAAAAGAGAGAACAATCTTGTTTTGTAAACGAAATTAGTCATACGGAATTTTATGACATCAAAGGAATTACTGACAAAGGTATTTTAAAAAATATGGACGGAGAAAAGGTGAAACTTGCAGATATAAAGATTATCAAAATCATAAAAAATGAAGACGGATCAGATAAAATATATTTTTTTTATAAAACTTCGTATGCTGATAATGATTTCAAGGAGATTAATCTAGAAACAACCAAAGTCGAAACACGAAGACAAGGGTCAGCATCAACTGCTACAATCCCTGACCTTAAACAGCTGTACACTTCTAAAATACCCTTAGCTGAAAGGAAAAAAATATTTCAAGTTTCCTGTTGACCATAATCACGTTCCTAAATACTACGCCTCATCTTATTTTGACTATATTTTTTCTTAGTAACTAAGTATTATGTTCCTATAATTGTAAATCTACAAAAAAAAACTTGTGTTTTGAATAACGAAAATAGTACTATTTTATACTTTTTTTGGATTTTTTTGATCTCAAAATATGTTGTGATTTTACAATATTTTAAGGTATAATATTACTCACTGCCTGCCAAAGTGTCATTCTAATAATAAGCATAGTATCTAAGAATTAAAAAAACTCATTTTTTAATATGTTTTAACTAAAATTGAGGTAAAATTGTTGCTGTTTAAGACGTTATTCTTTTATAAAAACTTATGAAAGCGAACTATAAATGTTTTTTTCAATTTTTGTTACCGAAATTTTTTTTATTTTTATTTTTTGATTTTTGTAATAAGTACTGCCTGTATTATTCTTTGATAAAAACTAAGTATATTACTGAGATAATCCTTCTACTTTTATTTATAGCCTTTCCGAAATAATCAAAACTTTAAACGCTCCTACTGAAAATTAGTGTATTCTGTTTAGTGACGTTAAGGAAATTAATGTTCGAAATGACTATTTTAAATTATAACTTCGTGAATTATAAATATGATGTATTTTACTTTCCCTGCACACTAACTGACGATAAGGGAAAGTTTCGTGAACACGCAATTTTTTTTTTGAGATGAAGACGGAAATATCCATTTTGATTAGGACCATTGTTGATTACAAAGAGGGGATTAAGACGATTTCCAGATGGAAGTCTGACTGCAAATCATTGTGATTTTGCAAAATTATTTCTTGCGCTTTCGCTCAATCTTGACATTTAGCTTAGTTTACAAAATAATATTTCTCAAATGACATATCCCTCGTCGGTGGTATCCAGTCGCGTTATGGTCGACTGGAAATTGAATTCGTTCATCTCCAATTTTAAGCACATCATGCCGGCTGGTGGCTGCAAGCTCGCTCTCCTTTTCTCTCATCTCTTTGCGTCTCGCAGCATCACTTTTCAATTTGATCTCCAGTTATATGGATCATGAATTTATTCCCGAGAATAAAATACACATGAATCGTACGCGCATGCATACCGTATCCGATTACTATGGTGATTGTCAAACTTTAGCATTTCTTAACCTTTTGAGTATCGGCATGATTTCATGGCAGACCGCGGCAATTTATTGAAATTTCTTGCAACATCGCCGCGCTTGACAAAAAGTACTATAACTATGGAACTACTATAGCAATCATAAAAATAATAACTGTGTAATAGTCGCATTGAAATTTCATATATAGAATATTGAAACCTCATTTTGTAAAACAATTAGGTAATTATGAATAAATATGAGAAAATCAAAAAAGTGAAAAAAACTCGGCATTTAGAACTTGTAAATACTATCATGGTCTTTATTAGATTGTCTATCAAAGGTAATATTGTATCGTTTTGATTATTTAATTACAAAAATATTTAGATATTAGCTCATCAAAACCAATAAAATTTTTGATGATTTCTCGAAAAAAAAATGATGATTTTTGACAATGGAATTTACTAGAAATATCCGCGAAACGACGCGCGAAATTATTCTAGCAGCCGTCTATGTATCTATGGTAATAATGAGATGTTTGGTATGGATTTTAGAATCCGTTCGAATTAGAAAATAATATTACTGTGCGCTCCGGGAACAAGAAGCCAATATTGGTCGTTACGTAGTCAACGGTGTTCTGATGTGCAACTAAAATTGGGCGTTATGTAACCGAAGGGTTATTCTGCTAAGTTCGCCATACGAAATGGCTTCTTGGTTGTTTAATCTTGTTATTCTTCTCCAAATCATTCTTTTCGATTATTAAGATAACAGAGTGGCCCGCGGTCGTAAAAAATGTGACACACGGAGCCAAAAATTTCTCATAATAAATCTTTAACGATTGATCTTACGACCAAAGGGTTTGGGACAAAAACAAGGACGATAAAGTTTTTTATTTTCTTTAAGTACCCATATTTTTAAGGTTACTGTTAGTTTAGTTACGACTTACAGCGGGGAAAAACATTATTTTCCTAATAAAGAATTGAATTGAATTGAATTGAATTTTGTTATGAAATGTTATTGATAAGATTTTTTGAATAAACCATCCATAGAATAATTAAATATAAACAAATTTTTTTTTTCTAAATTTATTGTAAATTTATATTTAAAATTGAAAATTTTATGGAACCCTTCTTTTATTTTTACTGCAATTTTGCTTACTTAACCGTTATTATTATTTTTCGTTAATTTTCTCTCAAATATGGGTATCAAATATCCCAAAAGACCACGAGTACAAATTAAATAAATACCATGACCTCGCAAATGCCATCACCCGGAACGGCTTCACTGTTCACCTTCACGCGGTGGAAGTTAGCGCTCGTGGCCTGCCAGCTAAATCTCGGCTTCACCTCTTAGTTGGTAAGATATTGGTCTTTCCAGAAAAATAATCAAATCTTTCTTAGAAAAAAATATCTAAAATCACGATTTGCGCATTGAAAATCCTATGTTTTCGAATAGGGAGTGAATGGGAGGTAAAGTGAACGCTCACATGTGGCAAGACAGCTGTCCTAGACCTACCACAGCCGGTGGTTAGTCCGGAATCCACTGCTCACCCCCCAGAAGTGTAAAAAAAATAGTATTATGATGGGCCCGACTTCGGTCGCTGAATTCCATGGCAGCTCCGTTTGTATTTCATTTACTATAATCTAATTTTTGTTTTAGAAATGTTCATTGATCTCAGCAATTTCAATAATATTGGATTTTATATTAATAGTTTTTATTAAATCGACATATAAAAGGCACATAGCCAATAAAAAATTTAGCATGATGAGTACTCATAGAATATTATGATCTAATGAGAAATTATGGGAGCATATTGATAATGAATAATTTATTTGTTAGTCTATTATTTGTATAAGTATTACTCGTATATCATATAAATAATAGTTGTTAAGTGTGCTACTTATGTCATGAAATATACTAACATAACTCAAAATAATTTTACAATTTTCTTATGTCACATTAAACATCCTATGTCGACAACTTTAACTCGTAAATACATGAAACACCTGTGTTGAGGTATTTTTAAAATAAACAATATTTTCATGAAGTAACATACATAATCGTTAGACATATTCAAAAATATTTAATGTGCCATCAAGAGTTCTTTTAAACAAATGCTTGTACTAAGGAAGACACTTTTTTGGCTCTTCGATATATTTCATCCTTAAGGAAGCTGAAATAATCCATAGTTAGATCTGTACTCCCCACCGTTTCTTAAACCGCAGAGTTAAAACTACACTCGAAGTTTGAGAGCCACCTGACGCCCGTGCGCTTTTTAATACTGGATGGAAACTATACCTGCGGGAGTATAATTGGCCAGTTCGTTCCGTACGGATCCTGTGCCCCATATAATTTGCCCTTATATTGGTCTCTTTCATTGGTCTGGGACCACTTTTTTATTCACTTTTCAAAGGCGATGCGCGGTTTTTGTGCAAGTTTGCGAACGACGCGAACGGTGCGATCTGGCTCTTTCAACCAGGTAAACTGCGTGCGCATCTGTATACAGCATGTTCAAAAAATCGATTAGATAATAGTGATCGATAAACCAGTCCACAAGAAAGCTTTTTGGCATCGGCTTCCAAGCAAAAATCGAATAAAATCCATTTAACCAAAAAGAAATAAAAAAAAAATAATATCTTAACAAATGGTTACACTATAACCAAATACAACATTATAAAATTTCTAAACATCCATAATACGCGACATAAAATCAATGTGTTATTGCCTAAAGTACGCTTGACTAAATATCAAAAAACATTTTGACTAAATATCAAAAAACATTTTGACTAAATATCAAAAAACATTTCTAGCCATAATACGCGACATAAAAACAATGTGTTATTGCCTAAAGTACGCTTGACTAATTATCAAAAAACATTTTGACTAAATATCAAAAAACATTTCTAGCCATAATACGCGACATAAAAACAATGTGTTATTTCCTATAAAGTACGCTTGACTAAATATAAAAAAAAAATATTATATATTAGTTTTAAATTGTTCAATGCTTTGCCATCATCGACGAAAAGACTTGAGATGGCAGCATATAAAATCTGCTTGAAAAATCAGTTTGTCAAACATGCCCTTTACAAACTGGACGACTTTTATGATATGGTGTCCACAATTGCTTGATTATAAATAACCATATTATTACTATACTTTCGCACTTAAGTTTTAGATTTTATTGACATTGTTTTTAATTACGCATGTTTCAGAATTTTTCTTTTTATGGTTTTGATTATTATTTGTTTGATTATTGATTATTTCATAAATTTGACTAATTTTAAGTAATCACCTCTGATTACAATTATTTTTTTTTCTTTTAATTAATCAAAGCGGTTTTATCATCCGGTAAATTATGATTGTAAAATTTGACATGTTCCTCAGTATTGTGAAATGCTTTTATGGAATGAATAAATGATGATGATGATCCAATCTCTATGGCTGGTGGCGATATACGACTCAAACTTCAAACTCGCAACATACGATTAACATCTTATGATTATATATTTTTTACAAGATTTGATTTACCTTGCAATATATGTTAGTATATTTGCTTAGGTCAAATATTTCATGCTGAATTAGAACCATTTCCTTTTATCCTATGAAGTTGAAATTTTACAAGTTGGTTCAGTATCCGATAACAATACATTTTTATTGTGAGCATAGCCTGATTCTACAATCAGATTAGGCTCCCGACGAGGTTACTCTTCCACGGTCAACAGCACACACACACGATTTTGTATACGCATTCTGTTATGATAGCTCGTTCTAAATTTCACCATGATATGACTGCTGCACCCAGGGTTGGCTTCCAACGAGGCCTCTCATCAACGGTCGACAGTACAGAAAGAAAATTTTGTATACGCATTCAATAATTGAATGTTTAGTATTTGAATAATTGAATAATTAATAATTGAATAATAATTATTATAGCCCGTTCTAAGTTTCACAGCGACAGGGCCGCTGCACCAAGTGTTGTCTTCCAACGAGTGGTTTCAAAGTAAAGATTAAAATATTTATTTATTTATTTAATTAAAAATGCGCATTTTTAAAACCACAGTACATTACATATTACCATTAGAGGCTCAGTTGTAAATAGTAGCAAAAAAGAGAGTAACGCAGCCCAGTCCTTATTTAGATCAACACCGCCTAACCAGGCCTAGGCCCGTACTAAGGCAAGCGTACCAAGAAAATAGTGGCTTGTGCATACTTCAAACTACATAAGTAAAAAAGAAAAAAATGTATCTAATATTATTAGGAATTAAGGCAATAAACAATGTATGTACAAATTAAATACCTAACATAATATGTAAAATACCTATCATAAAATGCAATTAAATAAATTTTAATAACACGAAAACGGTAAATAATAAATAGGAATTGCAATAAATAGTAAAATAATCAAATTGAAATAATTATGGATGGAAACAAGAATGATAATAAATAGTCAAAAAATCAAATTGAAATAGTCAGAGGATTATTAAATTGAAATAGTCAATTATACATAAAATGTGCATGTTATTAGTTATAATATAATTTTGTATATAATCGAATTAAAAAATAAATAAATACCCAACAACAGCGAAAAAAAATTATTATGAATAAAATAAACCTACATAATAGGTCGAAAATTTGGTGGCTAACATGCCGACCTTCATTCATGAGCCACCTGTGATATCGTTTTTTAAATTGGCCTTTATTGTGTACCTATGTTCCTTATAGACTCATCCAATTTGTAATGAGACACTACCAAGCACAAATATTTGAACACGTCCAAGAGCGTTTTTAGCCGCCAATTGGACACGACGTTAATGTAATGTAATGAATCATATGTCTAAAAATGTGATTTCAACATTATCTGTTTAAAAGGCCAGCGTAAGTTAACTCATGCATTTTGACCCTCGATTTTTAATACAGCCTGTAGCAACTGATATAGATAGGGAGCGACGGAGGAAGTGAATGGGTCTTGAGTGACGGACCGCTCCAGTTGACGTAAAATTCTAATTACACGCACCATTAGCTCGCGCATCAAATATACTCTTCAGATTTCGAAAGCATTTCGGTTTTTTTTGCAGACTATTAAGGAGAATTAAAAGAGGCCAGCTCTATTGTACTCCGTATCCTGTCTGGAGTGCTCTCGAGAGACGCGGATCATGTTATGATATGTGGGAATCATAATTATCCTTTAATTTCAATACAAATCTTCAGCTTAGTAATATTCTTCGGCTGGGTGAAGGTCTTTACAACTTGGATTTAAAACTTCCGTTTGTGTTGGCTTCTTTATCTGCCTCGTAGAACATCTTGAAGTACGTGTTTTCCTGCTGTGGTATAGTAATCGACAGCCCCAGATCTATTTTTTTTCTGAGATTTAAAAAAAATTACAAAATCCTATTCGTTTTCTATCCTATTTATAATGTCAAACAACCGCGATAGTCTTCGATTTTATACTCACAAAATCATTATATTGGTTGAGATTCCGTATGATCGGGAAAATAAGAACTCCTAAATGAATTTGCACTGTTTATTGCCTAACAGCTATATATATTTATATATATATATATATATATATATATATATATATATATATATATATATATATATATATATATATATATATATATATATATATATATATATATATATATATAAATATATATATATATATATATATATATATATATATATATATATATATATATATATATATATATATATATATATATATATATATATATATATATATATATATATATATATATATATATATATATATATATATATATATATATATATATATATATATATATATATATATATATATATATATATATATATATATATATATATATATATATATATATATATATATATATATATATATAAATATATATATACATATATATATATACATATATATATATATATATATATATATATATATATATATATATATATATATATATATATATATATATATATATATATATATATATATATATATATATATATATATATATATATATATATATATATATATATATATATATATATATATAGATGATTATAAAGTAAATAATTATAAAAGCCACTTACATCGTGACGAAGGATTCCCTTGATCGGATTCGGGAATGCTTTAGGTGTTAACGAGAATGATGAATGCCTCTCACTTGCGGAAAGAGGAGTAGGTTTAAGTTGGGCCCATTTTTCAACTAGTAAACGCTCACCCTTCATCCAATTATCTCAAAAATTAAGCTACAATCCTTCTTTATACGTAAACTCACTCAATTTCCTATTATTTCAGGGGAAATAACAAGACAAGACGAGCTACTTGACAGATGGAAGAATTTAAAATTTCGAATTTCGTTTTTTTATTTTCTAAAGGTGCGATATAAAGAAGCTGCGATCAATATTCAGCTGAAAACTTAAAACTAAAAGCGTGACATGCCCTCATATCAATGAAAGGAAGCAGTCAGCTCTTTCCTATTAGTTGGAAAGATTACCTTTAACCTAAATGGATTATTTACAATGAACGAAACATAAAATATGTAAAAATTCAATATTTTGAAATATTTGATAGTTTTGTGTATATATTCTTTTTAGAATTGATCAATAAGATGATTATAAAGTAAATAATAATAAAAGCCACTTACATCGTGACGAAGGATTCCCTTGATCGGATTCGGGAATGCTTTAGGTGTTAAAACGAGAATGATGAATGCCTCTCACTTGCGGAAAGAGGAGTAGGTTTAAGTTGGGCCCATTTTTCAACTAGTAAACGCTCACCCTTCATCCAATTATCTCAAAAATTAAGCTACAATCCTTCTTTATACGTAAACTCACTCAATTTCCTATTATTTCAGGGGAAATAACAAGACAAGACGAGCTACTTGACAGATGGAAGAATTTAAAATTTCGAATTTCGTTTTTTTATTTTCTAAAGGTGCGATATAAAGAAGCTGCGATCAATATTCAGCTGAAAACTTAAAACTAAAAGCGTGACATGCCCTCATATCAATGAAAGGAAGCAGTCAGCTCTTTCCTATTAGTTGGAAAGATTACCTTTAACCTAAATGGATTATTTACAATGAACGAAACATAAAATATGTAAAAATTCAATATTTTGAAATATTTGATAGTTTTGTGTATATATTCTTTTTAGAATTGATCAATAAGATGATTATAAAGTAAATAATTATAAAAGCCACTTACATCGTGACGAAGGATTCCCTTGATCGGATTCGGGAATGCTTTAGGTGTTAACGAGAATGATGAATGCCTCTCACTTGCGGAAAGAGGAGTAGGTTTAAGTTGGGCCCATTTTTCAACTAGTAAACGCTCACCCTTCATCCAATTATCTCAAAAATTAAGCTACAATCCTTCTTTATACGTAAACTCACTCAATTTCCTATTATTTCAGGGGAAATAACAAGACAAGACGAGCTACTTGACAGATGGAAGAATTTAAAATTTCGAATTTCGTTTTTTTATTTTCTAAAGGTGCGATATAAAGAAGCTGCG
>OX155965.1:27787136-28080184 GCA_944548615.1 Micropterix aruncella
AACAGCTTTTCCTTCTGTGTTACATTAATATACATATATATATATATATATATATATATATATATATATATATATATATATATATATATATATATATATATATATATATATATATATATATATATATATATATATATATATATATATATATATATATATATATATATATATATATATATATATATATATATATATATGATATATATATATATATATATAGATATATATATATATATATATATATATATATATATATATATATATATATATATATATATATATATATATATATATAGATATATATATATATATATATATATATATATATATATATATATATATATATATATATATATATATATATATATATATATATATATATATATATATATATATATATATATATATATATATATATATATATATATATATATATATATATATATATATATATATATATATATATATATATATATATATATATATATATATATATATATATCTATATATATATATATGATAAGGTTTGTAAAGAAATCCGTTTATAGGATTATGTTTTTATTTAAAATAAAATTAGTAAAAGCTACTTAAAAAGTAGCGAAGGAAATCCCAGCTTGTATTGGGAAATGCTTATGTTTGAATGAGATATACTTACGGATGTGCACGACTTTCGACGGTGCATCATCGTGCATCATTATGTATTATTATGCATCATCGTGCATCATTAATTGAAAAATTGAGAATTTTATTATTTTATGGGGTAAGTTTCATTTCCTAAGATTATGATGGATTAAATGATTTGTGATGATAAAGTTAAAGGGTCCCTTTACCGTCGACGAACGATCACTCATCATCCATATATCTCAAAAATCGAGCTTTTCCTTTTGCAACACAAAATGCCTCCAATTGAGGCGAATTAAAGCGAAAAAACTAAAATAAAACACTTTGATCACATCGGCAAAGGCCGTTTCATAAATGGAGGATGACGTTTCGAAATAATTCAAAATTTCGGACGTTTCCAACATTTAAAATATGACATTATTAGGCTGCGTTAGTTATCAACGAGCCATTAAATCGAAATAAAAATATAAAACCTCCAATGCACAATGAAATGAAAGAAGATACTTCGATCTTAATTTCTGGCAGAGAAGTTTATACTAAAGACTATATAATAATATCAAAATAAGGTAAACTGGTATAAAATTGTATAACATTAGCAAATGTATAAAGAAACATGGTAGAAAAACTGTATAATATTTTTATATTTGATAAGGTTTTGTAAATAATCCGTTCATAGGATGATGATTCGCAGTAAAATTAAATTAGTAAAAGCTACTTGAACAGCAGCGAAGGAAATCCCAGCTTGGATTTAGAAACGCTTATGTTTGAATGAGATATACTTACGGATGTGCACGACTTTCGATTGTGCATGTTAGTTTATGGGTCCCTTTACCGTCGACGAACGATCACTCATCATCCATATATCTCAAAAATCGAGCTTTTCCTTTTGCAACACAAAATGCCTCCAATTGAGGCGAATTAAAGCGAAAAAACTAAAATAAAACACTTTGATCACATCGGCAAAGGCCGTTTCATAAATGGAGGATGACGTTTCGAAATAATTCAAAATTTCGGACGTTTCCAACATTTAAAATATGACATTATTAGGCTGCGTTAGTTATCCACGAGCCATTACATCGAAATTTATTTATTTATTTATTTATTTAAGAATTATTTACTATAAAACATTGATTAGCTTACAAAAATAACAGGAACCGAATGGCAAAACCTTAACCTTTTGCTTATTTGTTTCTGTCACCCAACTGGGACTAGCCCGTTCTAGGGTGTACAGGACTCCAATATTACAATCAAGTTTGCTTGATTGCTTGGTTGCCTACAAATGTACAAGTTTTAGTAAAAAGCTAATGACACTAAATTGCCCTAAAATGTGGTCTTCAGAATAAAATAAAAAATAATAATAATAAAAAAATATTAAAAATATATAATAAATAAAATGCAATTCCATTATTAAATCGGCAATAAATATAATATAAAATTCGATTAAATAATACAAATAAAGTTATATGTGAGAAAAGAAAGAAACAGTCATTAATATTTAATATTATGTTTTAAGTAATATAATATTTAATATAAAAATACCTAGTCTAAAAGCTTAATTCATTGTCAAAGTCAAATATTTTTTGGTAGTTAGTTCAATGTTAAAAAATACTTAACATATAAGTTTAAAAATATGTTAATAATTTGTGCACCTAACTTTTATTATACTATTATTTCTAACATTTGATGTATAGTTAGTCTGTCATGATTCGATAACCATTTCTTTAATTTATTTTTGAATTCCCTAAATGTCAAATTCATTTTTATTTCCATATTGATCAGATTGTAAAATCTCGGCGCAATGAAAGAGTAATGTCTTTGACCAAATGATGTTTTCCTTCTGGGTATTATTAAGCTATTTTCTACAACTTGTCTCGTTGGTCGCCGGTTCTGAATTATTCCTAAATTTGAGTTATTGTCCAAAAATAGCCTTAAGAGGCAAGTTTTTAGAAAAAGTTGCCTACTATCAAGAACTTTAGCTTCCTTATACAGTTCATTAGTGGGATGGCGATATGGTCTACGTAGAATAATTTTTAATATAAATTTCTGCGCAACTTGCAATGGCTCTAGCAGGGTTTTACCACATCCACCCCATCCAATTATGCCGTAAGTAATAAGCGATTCACATAAAGCATAATAAACAGTTTTTAGTGTTTTGGAATCCAGAATATTCCTCAGTTCTTTGAAAACATATCCAAGGATTCGCACCTTCGTAGCCACGTTATGTATATGAGAATCCCAACGGAGAAAGCAATCTAGAGTGATGCCTAGATATTTCCAAGATATTTCTCTTTGTAGAGGCTGACAGTTACAAGACTCTATGCTATCGCATTCGTGTATTACAATAGTTTTATTAGTAGTGGGTTGACCTCTGGTTGTTATACTAAATGGCATGTATTTGGTTTTGCCAACATTAAGCGTCAACATAAAGTTTCCTAGCCAATTTTTAACAATTTCCATGCCCTCGTTTGCTTTCTCAAATGTGTAATCCCAGTTTGAACCCTTGAATAGTATAACGGTGTCATCGGCATATGTGATGATTTTACCTACTGGTAACTGACATAGGTCATTTATGTAGACGAGGAATAAAATGGGTCCCAAAACGCTACCCTGTGGCACACCATACGTGGGATGCTGGCTTTTACTCTGGAGGCCCTGGATGGTGACACTTTGTACCCTGTTGGATAGGTAACTATCAAACCATTTAAGACTTGTATAGTTAATTCCTACACTGCTCAGTTTGCATAATAATATATTATGAGGAACGGAGTCAAAAGCCTTTGCAAGGTCAAGGAAAACTCCTAGGCACTTGTCTCCTTTATCCACCGTTTCGACTATAAATTCTGTTAAGGCAGCTATAGCGTCTGTTGTCCCTAAACCTTCCCTAAAACCGAACTGATTGTCTGAGAGTATTTTATTTTCAATTAAAAATTTATAGAGTCTCGCCATTGCAACTTTCTCGAACATTTTGGAGATCGTGTTTAGAATGGATATAGGTCGATAGTTATTGAGGTCCTGCTTATCTCCCCCTTTATGTATGGGAATTACTTTGGCAATTTTTAATTTGTCAGGAAAAATTCCGCTTCTAAAACTCACATTAATAATAAAAGCAATAGGCTGGCTGAGATAGGTTTCAGCTAGTTTAAATACGCATGTCCCGACCCCATCATCCCCCACCGCTGACCTATTTTTAAGGCTGCCTATTACTTTCTTAACTTCGTCTCTATTTGTAGGCGTTAGGTACATGGACACAGGTAACGTATCAGCTTTACTTTGGTCAGTAATTACAGAACTATTTATCCCACGAAACTTTTCTGCTAGTTTGGAGCCAACATTACAAAAATGACTATTTGTACAATTTAGTAACTTTTCAGGATTATCTTTCATTGTAATAATTTGATTGTCAATTTTAATACTATTTAAATTTACATCCTTTCTATTTTTATAATTCGCCGCTTCTTTTATATTTATCCAGATTTTTCGTGGGTCCCCGGCTGAATCAGTTATTTGTTTTTTAAAGTATTGCTGCTTAGTCAATTTAATAATTTTATTACATAAATTTCGATAACGAGTGTATTTCTGCCTCAGCATTGCATTGTCCGGTGTTTTTCTTGACGCTGCGTGCATTTTATCACGCCTGTGAATACAAAAGAGGAGTCCATCAGTAATCCACGGTGTAATTTTTTTATTTTTATGTTTTATAATTACAGTTTTCGATGTTGTATGTTTCTGTATAATGTTACTCAAGATGGAAAAAAATAAGTTATAGGCGTCGATAGCATCCCTAATCTGATATAACTCATTCCAGTCATGTTGGCTGATTTCGTAAACTATTTTATCATAATTAATTAATTTCTTTATTTGCTTGTTTGGATGTACAACGTTATTACTTCCCTTAGCGGCCATCTTAAAGAAGATTGTATAGTGATCTGTAATTGAATTTTTGTATACAATGGTCGAGATTAGGTTTTTGGTTCGAACCATGACATGATCTATGCAACTGCTGCTATTGTTATATTCGCGCGTTGGATGAATTATCTCAGGTCGGAGACCATGTAGCATTAGGACGTTTAGATATTCTTCAGATTGTGGATGCAGAGTTCCTGCTATAGAGATATTCAAGTCACCGCACAGGTACAAATTTTGAGAATTTCTATTAGCGCATAAAAGTGTATTAAGGCTTTCTAAGAAGTAGTTGATATTATTTATAGATGGGCTTCGATAAATAGCAAGTAGACTTGTGGCTTCATCTATGTTTATTTGCAAGCAATTTGCTTCAGGGAAAGCTATTTCTTGTACCGATAAGAAGCTGAAGCTTTCTTTGATATATAAAACAATGCCATCATTTTGAGTATGATTAAAGTTGGTATGAAAAGATTCATAGCCTGGAATATGCTTCTCTCTGTAAAATTTACCATTCCAAGTTTCAGTGAGTATAATTACATCAATGTCTACATTGAGTTGTTGCAAGAAGATTACTAGACTATCGTAATTTTTGCTCAAACTTCTAATATTCAATGCAAAGAATTTTAAGGCCTTTTTTTCTGAAAGTATGCTCCTGCATATATTTATATCCGCAGTATTATGCCTATCATTATGAATATTGCTAATAAAGTCCATGTCATGATCCATTGTTATGCGTTGTGGTAAAAATCATTACATTAATGGCAAAATGAAAGATATATTGATCGAATAATATTATGAGTCTTAAGGACATAAAACTTAGGCACATTGCTAAAAATAAATATATGCTAATAGATATTTTAAATATTAATTCTTCGTCATCACATACATCATTTAAATTATCAAAAAAAAGATAAAATAATAGATAGCTAAAAATGTATACCTACGGCATAAATTTTATCAAAATCGTAAAAAACTAAAAATAATATATGAATATTATAATATAATACATTATTATTATAAGATCCGTAAAAACTTTGTATATTAAAAGAATCATTAAAATATTCATCGTTAGGAAAAATCCCAGAATGTCGTACATGTTTTATAGAGATAACAAAGTGGAATTATTTTTAATTAGAATTGCTTTATCACCCTGGTTTTTCCTCACAAATATTCGTCCAGCATTAACCCAGCAATACTTGTAAGATTTTTCTATGGAAATTCGTTTTGCGTTCCAAAGCAAATCTCTTGAACGCTGGGTCAGTTCGTCAGAAATAAATACTGGAGCGTTTGTAATTCCCGTATAGCTTAAGTCTGATAAGGTCAAGGTTTCACCATTGGTTTTACAACTTATTAATATATTGTTTAAAATTCATCATAAAGTTATTCTTTTTTCCACTTGAAATAAATTTTACAATAATCGGTTTTGGTTTAGTTTCAGATTTCTTGATGGGAACGCGATAAATTGAACAAACATCGATGGGGTTGTAGTTGCATTTGGAAACCGCTGCAATCTTATCAAAAATTCTATTTAAATCTTCATTCACCCCTTCGGGAATACCCCTTATCTCCATGTTACATGATTTTTAAGCTGCTCCTGATAATCCAGCTTATTTTCCATAATATAAATATAAAATATAAAACCTCCAATGCACAATGAAATGAAAGAAGATACTTCGATCTTAATTTCTGGCAGTGAAGTTTATACTAAAGACTATAAAATAATATCAAAATAAGGTAAACTTGTATAAAATTGTATAACATTAGCAAATGTATAAAGAAACATGGTAGAAAAACTGTATAATATTTTTATATTTGATAAGGTTTTGTAAATAATCCGTTCATAGGATGATGATTCGCAGTAAAATAAAATTAGTAAAAGCTACTTGAACAGCAGCGAAGGAAATCCCAGCTTGGATTGGGAAACGCTTATGTTTCTTTCTTAAGTAGCTTTTACTAATTTTATTTTACTGCGAATCATCATCCTACGAACGGATTATTTACAAAACCTTATCAAATATAAAAATAATATACAGTTTTTCTACCATGTTTCTTTATACATTTGCTAATGTTATACAATTTTATACAAGTTTACCTTATTTGGATATTATTATATTATAGTCTTTAGTATAAACTTCTCTGCCAGAAATTAAGATCGAAGTATCTTCTTTCATTTCATTGTGCATTGGAGGTTTTATATTATTATTTCGATTTAATGGCTCGTTGATAACTAACGCAGCCTAATAATGTCATATTTTAAATGTTGGAAACGTCCGAAATTTTGAATTATTTCGAAACGTCATCCTCCATTTATGAAACGGCCTTTGCCGATGTGATCAAAGTGTTTTATTTTAGTGTTTTCGCTTTAATTCGCCTCAATTGGAGGCATTTTGTGTTGCAAAAGGAAAAGCTCGATTTTTGAGATATATGGATGATGAGTGATCGATCGTCGACGGTAAAGGGACCCATAAACTAACATGCACAATCGAAAGTCGTGCACATCCGTAAGTATATCTCATTCAAACATAAGCGTTTCCCAATCCAAGCTGGGATTTCCTTCGCTGCTGTTCAAGTAGCTTTTACTAATTTTATTTTACTGCGAATCATCATCCTATGAACGGATTATTTACAAAACCTTATCAAATATAAAAATATTATACAGTTTTTCTACCATGTTTCTTTATACATTTGCTAATGTTATACAATTTTATACAAGTTTACCTTATTTTGATATTATTATATAGTCTTTAGTATAAACTTCTCTGCCAGAAATTAAGATCGAAGTATCTTCTTTCATTTCATTGTGCATTGGAGGTTTTGGAATAACTGCAGTATAGGAACCTCTCACGAAAAAAAAAAAAAAATATACACTAATAGATTGTCCCATTTTAATGCTAAATCTGGAAGAAAATTGTGTCGGACTCAATAAATAAGCGAGATATAGGCATTCAAAGTTTTAATTTTACGTGTAAAAAGACCGGCCAAAACAAAAAAAAAGAAATACACACAAATAGATACGATCATTCTAATGCTAAATCTGAAAGAAGATAGATTCGTTCTCAATAAATAAGCGAGATATAGGCATTCAAAGTTTGAATATACAATGTAAACAAAAGGGTTGCCATTTTGTTTTTACATACCTTGTGTGTGATAATACACGATCCTGACAAAACACAACACAAATTACTCAATATTCACTCAACAGCACATGAACCGGGCGGTAAACGTATAGATATCACGTTTAAATCGATTTTTTCTAATAAAATAACGCGTTTCCAAGGAAAGTCATTGGCTACTGCGTATGTGTGCGTGTATCCTCCATTTTGCATTCAAATGTCCCGGTGTGTGCGAGGGTCGCCATTTTGGATGTCGCTGTGTGTGTGTATCGCCATTTTGAATCAGGTGAGTGTGGCAGCGTGGTGCTATGAGTGATGTCTCTCAACGATAATTAATGTCATCGATGTTTTCGATAAATAAATACCATTATTTAAGAAAACATCGAAAAACTCAAATTTCTTTGCAATAACGGTGACATTGTTACTCGAATGTGCAGCTTTCCTTTTTAAACGTTTATTTCCGTAATATTTTATGTCGTCAATACCTACACAAAGTGTTTGTGTAAATCGGAAATAAATTCGCCTGCGGTGTTAGTTTCATATTTAACTAATTTCGTTTGTTTCAGTCAACCTTTTGACATCAATACGCAAAGTCATCGATAAAAACCTCACAAAAAGTCCAACTATTTTGTATTACCGCCAAGACATGGTCACATTGATAGCGCCGCAGGCGACTTTTTTTTTCGAATTTCGCGCGAAATTCTTAAAAAAAAAGTCGCCTGCGGTGTTTACTTTTATATTTAATAAATGTCGTTGGTTTCAGTCAACCGTTTGACATGAATACGCAAAGTCATTGTTAAAAACCTCCAAATAAAGGCCTATTGTTTCGTAATATTGTTAAGACATGCTCTCATTAATAGCGCCGCAGGCGAATTTTTTTTTCGAATTTCGCGCGAAATTCTTTAAAAAAGTCATTGTTAAAAACCTCCAAATAAAGGCCTATTGTTTCGTATTATTGTTAAGACATGCTATCATTAATAGCGCCGCAGGCGATTTTTTTTTTTCGAATTTCGCGCGAAATTCTTTAAAAAAAAATCGCCTGCGGTGTTACTGTCATATTTAAGAAATGTCGTTGGTTTCAGTCAACCGTTTGACATCAATACGCAGTCATTGTTAAAAACCTCCAAATAAAGGCCTATTGTTTCGTATTATTGTTAAGACATGCTCTCATTAATAGCGCCGCAGGCGATTTTTTTTTCGAATTTCGCGCGAAATTCTTAAAAAAAAATCGCCTGCGGTGTTACTGTCATATTTAAGAAATGTCGTTGGTTTCAGTAAACCGTTTGACATCAATACGCAAAGTCATTGTTAAAAACCTCCAAATAAAGGCCTATTGTTTCGTATTATTGTTAAGACATGCTATCATTAATAGCGCCGCAGGCGATTTTTTTTTTTCGAATTTCGCGGGAAATTCTTAAAAAAAAATCGCCTGCGGTGTTACTGTCATATTTAAGAAATGTCGTTGGTTTCAGTCAACCGTTTGACATCAATTGATGACATCAAATGACGCAATGACTGCGGTGTTAGTTTTATATTTAAAAAAGTGACGTTCGTTTGTGTCAACTTTTTGTCATCAAATAACAGTTATTGATAAAAACCTCAAAAATAGTTTTTTGAATATCGCAGATACCTTTTTCACCGCCCATTTCTCCAATTTATTGCGTCATTGCAAAACTTCGCAAAATGTCATCTGTTTTGTAATGTAGCTAATTGTTATCGATAAGAAAGACCGCGCATAATTGTTTTTTTTAATTGTCAACATTTTGCTTTTGACATGACTGTGTGTTGTCCCTATATACGTATATTGGCCCTGCATACGCATACACGCATATGTCCGTGTATCCGTGTAGCGGCCTTGCATCGTACGGCCGCGCCGCGCTAGTTTGTTGACATAAAACTTTGAAACTTAAAGTGCCTATATCTCGCTTATTTATTGAGAGCGACAAAAGATTATTGCAGATTCGGAATCAGCGTAGTAAATATAGTCGGGTGAAGTTTAAAAATCAAGAATCCAGGAGAGGTTCCTATACTGCAGTTATACCGAGGTTTTATATTTTTATTTCGATTTACTGGCTCGTTGATAACTAACGCAGCCTAATAATGTCATATTTTAAATGTTGGAAACGTCCGAAATTTTGAATTATTTCGAAACGTCATCCTCCATTTATGAAACGGCCTTTGCCGATGTGATCAAAGTGTTTTATTTTAGTTTTTTCGCTTTAATTCGCCTCAATTGGAGGCATTTTGTGTTGCAAAAGGAAAAGCTCGATTTTTGAGATATATGGATGATGAGTGATCGTTCGTCGACGGTAAAGGGACCCTTTAACTTTATCATCACAAATCATTTAATCCATCATAATCTTAGGAAATGAAACTTACCCCATAAAATAATAAAATTCTCAAATTTTTCTTCGAAGTTATGCTTTTTGTCATCACGGACAGAATGTTTAAGGTAAGGTAAGTTTTTGATAATCATGATGACTACTAACTGCCCGGTGGCGTATTGGTTAGGTCGCCTGATCTTACGAGTAGATTATAAGGTCCCGGGTTCGATTCCCGGCTGGCTCACCATTTTCCGTTAAGATCAAATTAACGGAATTGCATTTTAAATTCTGTCGACCGAATGCAATAACAAGACACACACTTACACACATGCTACACGCATATATATATATATATATATATATATATATATATATATATATATATATATATATATATATATATATATATATATATATATATATATATATATATATATATATATATATATATATATATATATATATATATATATATATATATATATATATATATATATATAAACACTTCACAGTAGGGTTGGTTGTAAGAAATTGTCATATGACAATAAACCCACCCATTGTGTAATTTTCACATTAAAGAGTAGAAACAAACTTGTAAATATTGATTATTTATTTGATTATTTGTAATATATTATTGATATAATATATTACAAACTATGGCGTCTTGTAAATATTTATTAACTCTGACAATTTCATTTTGAATATTTTTTAGAAATATTCAACAAAATTATATTTTTGTTAAAATATTTGTGGAATATTTTTTGGTAAAAAAATATTTTTGTATACATAAAAAAGAAAGTTTTAAATTTGTTTTGACGGCAATATTACTAAACTCAATGAAACAATGAAAACAAAAAAAGGGAATTTCTACATAATTGGGAGCATATAAAGTGAAAGTTAATAAATATTTAGGAAACCGCCATAGTTAGTAGTCATCATGAACTAACACTTACCTTACCGTAAACATTTTCTTAGTGACGATAAAAAGTGTAACTTCGAAGAAAAATTGGGAATCTCACTATTTTATGCGGTACGTTCCATTTCCTATGATTATGATGGTTAAAATTATTTATGATTAAATATGGGTTTGACATATCATAATTCAACGACTCTAAAAACTTAAAAATAGATGTTGTTTAGAAGAATATTTTTTTTTGAATTATGCAAATTAACACCAACATTCACAGTGGCTCTAATAATATGACCACCCACTGTACAATTCATACAACCGATGTAGAAAACGCACTGCACCATCAATCCTTAGAACCCAGCAAATTTTACTGTCTAATCTTACTACAGCTTTACACGTCGAACTTTCCCTTCTGCGAAAATAATTATTAGTTTAAAAAAAAACTAAGAACACGCTTTTGGGCTATGATACGATATTCACATACACACGTCTATGATACGATATTCCATCATGGAATGCCAGTGCCTATCTTCCGGCTTCATCATCAGATCTTTAAACCTAATTAATCGTGGTCAAAGTTTATTCCAAGACTTTTCTAATAAGTCCAAACACAACTATGATACGATGTTCCATCATGAAGTTCCAGTTCATATCTTCCGACTCCATCATCAGATCAGTTCGACAGTACCATATTATTGTATTGTCATCAGAACTACATACAGCTGCATATTTTCATGACGCTACGATCCTTGGAAGATGGTTAAATTAGTTACCTTAGATTCCATTACATAGTTAGTTACATACAGGTCGACCTAATAACAGCGTGTTAAAAAAATACCTCATGAAAGTTCGTCTCATAGACAGTTTAATTTTCGATTACTAGGATCGCGAGGCCCAGATAGACGTTCCTGACTAATGATTGAGCGCAGGTAGATTTTAAATATTTTTAGTTTGCTACCAGCCTACAGATGTCGTCGATAATGTGCAGTTTATCCTTAACCCCTCCTATCGCGGGGTAAAAATTTAGTCGTCACTTCTGCCCGGGACAGTTTTGCGCGTGAAGTCGATGGCCTTGAGAAAAACGACCATAACTTTTAAACTACTATACGGATCGTAAAAAGAATAACTATAAAATGATCGCATTGAAATTTGCAATTTATAATATTATAACCTTATCTCGTCAAACAATTAAGATAATAATGAATAAATATTTAAAAAGTTGGCATTTTACGCAGCGCGGAGCGCTCTAACCAATATTGGTTAGATACAATTTTAGCATTTGTAAGCGTCTAACCAAAAATGGTTAACTCAAATAGGAAGGGTTAAAGACATACTAATATTGGGAAATGCCTATTGCAAGTCATGTATGCACCTATGTGACTAATAGGCCCAGTTGCAGTTTATGGAGCTAACGGGCCCAGTTGTAGTTAGGCCACTACGACCCATGTGTTAGGGTCGGCCAAACTCATAGGAACACACATCGGGAAGTGCGAGCCTGGGTAGGACTCTGACCTGCGGGCCAGTTTCCCATAGGAATCGCCCATAGGGCGCTCCTGGACAGTTTGCGCAACGTGCGGCGTCAGTTAATCGACTTTCATTCTCAATCTCACCACTTCAATCGATGGTAATCATCTCTGTATAAATTAATTAAATAGTTAATAAATTGTTAAATACTAATGTTTGTGTTATCTACTCCCTCGTCCGCTGAGGAAAAATCAGCGTAAGATTGGAAGCCTGGTTCCCGCACACCATCAGAAAGAGCGACCAGGCACTCTTCTAATATCTGTATGTATTTGTATGTATGTATCTATTTAATTTTCATATTGTTACCTACAATTATATGTATACATATCTATCTATTTAAATATAATATATTTTAATCATTGCATACAATTATTCATTGCATAAAATTATAAGCAATTTTTACCTCATAAGTAAACTCGAATACATACATATATAATACATTAAGTCTACCTTACTACAGGCGAGGCCATTTTCGTAATTTTATAGTAAGTTCAAGGGTATTTAAAAAAATCGTTACATCGACGAATTCCTTATATTGGAGGGTCGTTAAATTAATATAACTATTAAAATTAGGTATGAATAAATGTTATAGTTTCGTTCGTTTATTTTGTGGTATTCTCAGTAAATACGTAGGCCTAAGAGGCATTAAGTTATTACATTGATTTAGGCGTTAGCCAAGTTGTCGTTTTATCGCCTATAAATGAATTCCGCGTGGAGACGACGTCACCTAAATCTATCGAAAGGGCCCCATAAAAGTGGTAGTCTCCGGCAGCAGATGTCAGACGTCAAGCAGCCGTCGTGCAGCAGATTAACCCGGATCGTCAGATATAAAACAGCGTTTAAGGGATAAATAGTAGATGAGCTTTCCAATACAATTTCGCGCGTTGGCGCAATATAACGAACGTAGTGCCGTTCTATGTAAGAGTAGGTGGAAGCATGGTTTATAGCACCATCTCCGGCGAAACGGAGATTGTGCTATAAACTGACGGCAAAACTAATAGCAATTTCTTTGGCCATCTGTAATAAACATTGATAATGAATGGGCTTTTATAAAGGACAGATTGATTAAATTAAAAAAACAATAATGTAACTAATTATAGCAATAATATTGAATAATTAGTGCCATTAATCGTATTTTTAAATTGGCTGATTACGTCACAGAAACAATAGTACGAGTACATTCAATCATTAGTGCCATCTATCGCATTTTCTAAATAGACTGATTACATCACAAAAACAATACGGATAGATAGAATGTGATCTATCTAGTCTATCTGAACATTAGGGTGCGTAATTATTACCTATTACAATCTGTGGATACCAAATTAATAATTGAAATCTCAATGTATTAAATCTCAATGTATCAAATAAAATTAATATTATAAAAGCTATATTTTATAGGATAACGTATTGGCGTGTTTAGAGTGACATCTAAAGTAGGCCGCCATAATAAACATAACGTGAAAAGCTTACTCATTTTTTGGAAGTATGAGTACCATCTACACGTTTAGTTTCATGTACGAATTATAAATTCGTTTGTTGTTGTATTAATATGGTATTACATTACATTTTTGTCGTGTCCGATTGACGACTAAAGACCGCTCTTGGACGTGTCAAAATAATTGGGTAAGGTAGTAAGTTTCGTTACTACTCTTTACTGAACATACATAGGTAGTCAAGAATTAACTACTAGATTGTCAAACTAAAAATATAAATAATCAAAATAGAAGGCTAATATTTGAAGTAATATTCGAAAAGATACGTAGTAAAATTATTCATCGTAATATTCAAATTGTCAGTAAAATGTTAAATAATCAAATTATATCTACCTTATGCATTTTAAACTAAAACTATACCATATAGGCGCGTTTAGAATGCCATTTACAGCGCGCCACCATGCTATTATAACACTTTTTGCTTTCGTTTCTGAGTATGTAAATCGTAGTAAATTCTATTTGCAGAATTCGTAGTAAATGGCCCGGTGGCGTAGTGGTTATGTCGCCTGATCTTACATTGTAAGGTCCCGGGTTCGATTCCCGGCTGGGTCACCTTTTTCCGTTGGGATCAAATTAACGGAATTGCATTTTCAACTCTGTCGATGAAATGCAATAACAAGACACACACTTACATACATGTTACATGCACACATATGTACATATAAACATTTCATAGTAGGGTTGGTTGTAAGAAATTGTCACATGACAATAAACCCACCCATTGCGAAATTTCAAAATAAAGAGTTGAAAACAAACAAATAAATCCTATTTGCCAAATCGTAGTACACCGTAAGCAATAAAATATGCTATATAATTAATTGTGGAAGGTAACACTATTAAGCCTACTACTTAAAAATTTAAATAATTTATATTCAATATCGCCTATTAGTGATTTTGACCTGGGTTGCTGTAGTTCTGTGATCTATTTCAAATCTGGATTTCCAAGCATCCAAGCAAGATGCGAAATTATCCTGTCAAGAAATTTAATTGAACAATCGTACCTATACAACTTCTTGATGTGAAAAGTTTTTTATTTCGGTCAGTAGGTCGCTAGCTGAAATAGCAAGTAACGAAAACATGTCGTATGAATAACGCTTATATTTTTCCAACCCTGCTATGCGGGGGACGGTACTTTGGTATTATTGTACGTATTAAGCCATTATTTGATCACACATATGTCCCCTGCGCAGATGGCGCCGTTGTCACGCCATGCGCATGAAGCAAACGGTGTTAATTGTGGAAAAAATTGCAGTTTACTCGGCCATGACGCCCTACGTTCGATACTTCAGGTTTAGAAATGGGGTGAAGAGGGAGTATTTTTTTGTTTTTTTTTGCAGGATTTTGCGGCTTCTTTCGTCCCTTGTCCGACTTTTCTTTGGTCCATTCACTGCCATCGCAAGGCTAATAGCCGACTATGCAGTGGTTTAATTTGATTAAGTTTTCATGACGTAAAAATATTTCTTTCAAGTATATATCGGCCGATCTTTGCTTTTTCTTTATAATGATAGGACAAGACAGCGACTATCGCGGTGGCGCGATAGCGGTAGGGGTTATTTAGGGCGGACTCACTATTTGTGCGGGCGGACGCGATACAAAAACAACCAAAACATTATCATAAAAATAACTCTTAGTCCCAAATTGGGGCGCTTTGTTTGAGGCTCTGAAAGTTTTATATCGCGCTTCGCCGTGTCCCCTTAATTGGGTAAATCGCTTTCCTAGGAGCAGGTGCTCACTTGGACAGATCTAGAAGGCTAAGTATAGATAATTTGGATATCTAACAATAACGCTGACCCAGCGAAATGTGCGGGATGTCAATGTTTTATTTGAAATTTTCCAATTATGTTACATAAATTTTACCACTCAATTTTAAGTAGGTGTAGGTGGGTGGGTGGAGGGCGAACAGTTACTTGTATTTCATCTCCCCAAAAAATTTAATACTTTAGAAGAGTCAGTAAAAAAATTTCAAAATATACACATATTTAAGATAAAAGTAAAAAAATGGCGCCTTTACGAAGTAGGTCGTGCAAAGACTGAGATAGAATTGCTTCATACAATAATTTAAAATATGTGTGTATGTAGATGTATTGTGTGTGTGTTATTATATATGTAAGTATGTATGTTTGCATGTGTATGTTTGCATGTATATTTGTATTAATATGTGTACTATTTTATGCCATTATCTTAGTGTTAGTATTGAAAGTAGTCTATTAGTCAGTACTACCCAAACGTCAGTACTACTCAAAAACAAAGGCAGTATATTTCGTATGCCCAGATACAGGCTGTTCGGTCTAGTTGGGCATTCGTATAGAATGATCGTATGGGCTGTGTTCATTTCCTTATTGCTTACATGAATAGTTACAAATTATATCTGTACGATCACACTGTTAACTCTACGTTAAACGGAAACTACGTTATCCCTTTTCGTACAAAATCTTTTGAAAGAATTAGATGGAAATTTTAGATGTACAGCTAAAAACAATATAGCAACTCACATAGCAGCGAAGAACTTCCCGGAATAAACTTAATCAAATATTAATATTATTATTTTTTATCATATGTTGTTACCATTACCCTATTAAAAATTAGCTCTTGTATAAATCATATAGACTTAAGTATAAACATGTCAATCAAAAATGAAGGTTTGAGTGTTTTTTTTTTCATTAAAATTAGCATATCAAGGTTTTTTAGTTTGCCTGATAACGAACGGAGCATACATGTACCGTTTTTTTTAATATAGTGGATACTTTCAAAATTGTAAAATATTTCGAATACTCATACTACATTTAAAAATCAGCATTCGCCGATTTACTGAATGTGATTTATTCATTGTTTTTCGCTTTAATTCGTCTATTAGAGATATTTTATTTTGCGAAAGGATGGATTGATGAAGGGTGATCGTTCACCGGTGACAAAGGGCTCCCAATAAACCCACATAGCACAATATAAATTTGTGCACATTCATAATACATACCTATAAATTTGTGCACATTCATAATACATCACTTAAACATAAGCATTTCCCAATCCAATCTGCGCAGTATCCCTGATATGTGAGTAACTTCTATTATTTTTATTTCTATATCAAAGCATGATCCTACAAAAGACGAAAAGTTGTATTTATAGCTTTACGCTGATTTGAATGTTATAAATAGGGTAAAACGAATTACCGCGTGAAGTTGTTGCAACCGCCGTTGTCCAGGTTAGACTGAATCTACCCTGGACAACGGCGGTTGCAACATCTCCGAAACGTCGGGTGCTACAAACTTCACGTGGCAAATTCGTTTTATCCTATTTATATTGTCAAGTCTGCGATCTGATTTAAATAGTCTGTGACGCTCTGAATTTTTCAAACAAAGTAAAAAATAACATAAAGACCACACACCGCCGACGTAATACTCCGCCCTGCCATTCGTATGTTTGGTTGAAGTGAAAGAGATTCATGGAATGGGGCCAATTAATTTATTTGTCTCGACAGCTTTCGATGTAAAATATTCAAAAGAAAAAAGAGAGAAAGAATGGTCTGACCTTCGCGGAACGACAGGTGGTATGAAGTGAACGAAGAAAAAAGAAATCGGACGGTTATGTCTTTATTGACATTTATTGAGAGTGAAACGAATTGACAGTATAAACACGACTAAAACAAATACACAGTGTATAGCTGCTTTTGCCCCATTTTGATTTGCCACATGCGAAAACCTTGTGACTTTGAGTTTTTTAAGCAACTGATATAAATCTTATTTGTATTCGAGGTCGATTATAGCAGTTGAACTATTTTAAAAGACTGAAACTGTTTTGTTTTGATAGGAATGAGATAGACTTTGCCGAAAGCTTTTTTACAGGTTCTGTTGTGACGAGGCTGTAAAAATAGCTTTTGGCAAGGGTCGTCTGTGATGAGGTAACATCTGAAGGTATTAAGAAACTGTGAAATGCCTCGATAAAATAACAATTATTTGTTTCAAAAGGGATTACGTATATAACATGTACTGTGGTCGGTACGTATGTATTAACATGACGCGTAACGGTGTAGTTACCATGTCATTGTTAATGTAACTACACCGCTCATTCATTATGGCGCACAACAAGATCTTGCTTTTACCATGACAGCATGTTATTATATACGTAAGGTTATAATACGTTACAATTTAAAGCTATATTATTATCGCAGTCAAATACAAACTAATTTCGACGTTTGAAGGAAATAACTGGTAATAGTTTGAAACTTGGCATAGATTTTCATTGAGGCGTACTGATAATAAATTCCCCTACTTTAGCTGTTGCCCTCGAGCCGCCATCTTAGAAAAATGGCGCTCCGATTCAGTTTTTCGCTTATATCTTCCTAACTGTTAGCGATATCGAATTATGCCTGATGTAAAAATAATTGTCTATAAAAATGTCGTGTACATTTTTTTCATATCATCTATTATTAATATGAAAATAATCTACTCAACTGACAATCGACAATCTAGCTAGCCATTTAGTGCATCGCATCGACATCGGCGTTTTTATACAGAATTTTAAGCTTTATTTTTATCAAGCATAACTCCGACATCGCTAACCGTTAGCGAGTTATAAGCGAAAAACTAAATCGCAGCGCCATTTTCCCAAGATGGCGGCTCGATCGCGACAGAGAGAGTACAGGACTTTTAGTATGTTTAACAGTACGCCTTAAAGAACATATGTATATACCTACCAAGTTTTAATAAACTATAGCCAGTTATTTCTTCTAAAAAGCTCCAATTTGACTTGGCTATATAACGTTATTTTCGTATTACCCATAAGGAGCATGGTGAAATATACAATAGAGTTATGGAGTTTCAATAATATTCCTTGTAAAGAGGAAATTTAGGAAAAGTCCAATATTTTTCTCAGTGTTGATTGTAAACAAAGTCCTCCTTGACAAAGGGCCTATGTCGCGTCCAAAGGCCCTTTAGGTTATTCTAACAAAATATTATAAGGCCATCAGGGAGCGCCGAAACTGAAATGATTGTGATGATTTTATAATCGGCGGTCATTGGAACCGATTACATCGCGATCGGCCTCCTTTCAAGTAATTTCTTCGAGGGCCGATAATCGATAGAAAATCGCCATTTAATTGCACTGATTGATGGACATCCCTAGATACCAGAGAGAGCCATCTCGTACTCTTATCTACAAGGAAATTACGACCCATCAATACTGAATTTATAACAAGTTGAATCACAGTTTAATCGGGCAGTATCGCATGTACAATTATTAATCTTATGGAAGGTTTTCACATCAATTTAGGGCCAATTATTAATATCTCAAATTCTATCAGTCATTATCTCAAAATCTATGGCTTCAAAGAGGGAGTGAATATGTGCTAAGGTTAACGTTCACATGTCAAGCAAGACAGCTGTCCTAAACCAACCACAGCCGGTAAATAGTCCGGAGCACTGTTCAGTGTAATAACACTATTTTAATAGAATAAGAATAAGAATAACAATAATTTATTTTCAAAAACTCGATTTGGGTATAGAAATTACATATCAAATAAAATTGGTATTTCTACAAATAAAATTATATTTCAAATTACTCATAAAATTATAAAAAAGTCTTAAACCCTAATAATTGAAAAAAACATAGAAATTAAAAAATAACAAAGACATAAAAACTAGAAAAATAAAAAACAACAGAAATAATGAGAAAACGTAGAAAATCAGAAATTCAATAACAAAAATATATGAAAACTAGAAAAATAGTCCCGGTTCCAGTCGCGGAATTCCATAGCAGCTTCATTTGTATTTGCAGGGTGATTTTAATTAACCGCCATCCTTGAAGGGTGTGAATCAGTATGAGCTAGTAAGCAACTTTTATTAAAATTATTTGTGGGAAAATCAATTTTGAAAAAAAAAATATTGGAAATTTTTTTTTTTTTCAAAAATAGTATAAAAAGCGCTTAGCGCGATGCGCTATCTAACGGTAGGTAAAATATCGCTAATATTGTTTGTTAGTGATATTTTACCTACCGATAGATGGCGCAACGTGCTCAAATGGCTGTCAAACTTTTATTTGACAGTCAAGGTCTTTAAATTTTAAAATTTAAAAAAAGAAACAAAAAATAGATATTTAAAAAAAAAAATTTTTTTTTTTACGATCTCAAAAAATAGTATCAAAAGTTGCTTAGTTACCCGTACTGATTCACCCCCTTAGTGTCGCTTCACACGTGCCGGGTGAATTCACCCGGCGCCGGTCCGATGCCGGCTAGTGGCGTAGTGTTGTATGGACAAGTACCTACCGTTTCACACGTGCCGGTCAAATCGGCCGGCGTCGGGCCGACCGCTACCTGCCGGGCGGCTGCCGGCTAGCCGGGCCGTCAGTCAGCCGGTTGTTGCGATTACAGGAGGTTGTGTTTTTATTTCGACAATGACAGAAGAAATTGATATGGAAATTTTGATTACCTTTGTAGAATCTCGCCCCATCTTATGGGACAAGACTCTAGCAACATATAAAAACAAAATATTAACGAAAAATGCTTGGAAAGATTTGTGCGAAGCGCTTCATCCAAAATTCAACGATTAGTGCAGTCACTTTAGCAAAAAAGGGGGTAAATCTCGGAATGAGAGATAATAAACTGGAAATTGGTATATACCTTTATTTCGGCGTTCTATACGTTGTCTTAAAAGTCTCATAAAATCTCGTGTCTGCGTCGAAAGTTATTCTAGGTCAAAGGTCACCAAAATTGGTTTCCCGCAATTATCTAGGTTTCTATAGCTCCAATGATGTTAACATCTACGACAAAAAATGTAGAACATACGATTTGCGACAAATTTTGTATGAAACATTTCTTATGCGCTTAACCGTTTTTGAGATAGAGGGCAGAGGGCAGAGAGCGCGCAGCACTCAGCCATAATGTAATGCAAGGTCAACTGTGAACCTCGGTGAATAATACCCTGTATAACATTATTAAATCATTTAAATATCATTAGCAATAAATAATTTGTATTATTTATTAGCTATTAGCTATTGTATTTGATAACATTTTATTTATCCTACTATAATATAAACGCGAAAGTTTGTATGTATGTATGGATGTTTGTTACTCTTTCACGCAAAAACTACTGAATGGATTTTAATGAAACTTTACAATAATATAGCTTACACATCAGAATAACACATAGGCTATAATTTATAAAGATATATGGTTTTCTATCATCATTATCACAATTTTTCATCACCACGCGGGTGAAACCGCTGGGCGCAGCTAGTATCTAATATAATCATTTAATAGTACCTAGGGTAGACCGGGGACAAATGATACAGGGGACAGTTAAAACAAAGCCGTTTTCTCAGTTCCTATGATAGCTATCAATGTGTGAGTGCCAACAGATTATACCTCTATAGGGCCCCGTATAACCTCTAGTTAGTCGCCGACGTCGGATTGTGCAAACGCCTACAGGGAGCCGACAAAATTTCACGACCCCAAATGTAAGTTTTACGTAACATTTCAATCAACTTATTTTTCATGATGGATGTAATGATGTTCACTTTTGCCTTACCTATCATGTACCTTTGGGTCTTGAGATTCTTTTGTGTATTATTTTGTCTGGATATGTGCTATGTAGTTCAGAATAAATTGTTTTTTTGGAAAAAAGTGTCGCCGGGGACGATTGATACAATATCGAAGGGGACAATTGATACGTATCAATTGACCCCGTGTATCAACTGTCCCCGTTGACGATTCATTATCCAGTATTGTCAGTTTTATGATTGTCATGACTAATTAGTCTTCATGACGACATAATTTTGATTTATATGGTACAGCGCCCCTCTATGATCTGTTGTTATCGTTAATATGATAGCCATCTCCTTTTTCACATATCATAATTAATATCTCAATAATACGTATTTCGGCAAGAACCAAAAATAAAATCGCCTAATGTCCGGTGAAGAAATGACCAACGGACTCATAAATTTATTATTGTAAATTGGGAATTTCAAACAAAAGATAATATACACCTGAACAAATAAAAGGGCACTTAAATAAAAAGGATCAACCAAATTTGTAAAAGCAGGTACCAAACGCGAAATATCTTAAAAACGGACGATTTAATAAGGAACGTAGGAAAAGGTATGATGCTAATTTGACAAGTCATTAGCAAACGGGAAAGACCAGGCACCTGCGGTTAAATGAGTAAAAAGTTTCGAAGTCACTATGGTAGACTTGTGTGAAAATTCAAAGTGAACGGGTGTCCATTTGTGTGTTTTATCTACACGTATTAAGTGAGTACAGATACAGACGTAAGGGTCCTACAAACCCTCGTTACGAGCCTTAGTACGAGGAGACGGCAGCAGCGGGACTGTATCCAGGAAGTGCAAAAGCATCCAAGGTAGGAACTTCTAGTTCATTAGGCTTACGTGACCGAGCTCTCCCCAGGGTCTGATCATCGCTAGTGGATTGCGAAGCTGGGCCACCAAGGACCATTCTAAGCCATTTAAGCCTTTTAATTCCCTTAATTTCCATTTAATTTCCAATTAAAAAGTTAAAAAAAAAATAATAATAATAAATTTATTAATTTTTAATGGTATTTTAAAAATATTTTTAATTTATTTATTACATTTAATTTCTATAATAATTTCAAAATCATTTTATAAAGAAGAGGAAAAACTATCGTCATTTGAATGTGGATTTCATAGAAAACTTTTAGCTCGAAATTCCTTTTTCTTTACATTTTTTTTCGTTGATAATCTGCACGGAGAAACTGGCATAGAGCCAGAATCACCACGACAATACGAATGTTTCATATATAGTGGTGCTTGTATAGCTTTTCGCTCGTCTATCTGGAATGAATAATGAACGTTTGTCACCTTAATTAAGTTGGTTGTTACATACAATTCATTGCTTATGTACTTATTTACTCTGACCCGCCTAAATACGGGACAGTTCAGTCCTAGTTAGGTGGGTACTGAGCATTTGCCACATTTACGTGTAGAATTTTTTCGAGTTACTTATTACATTAATAACAATGTGGCTAAATTTGTACAAAAAACATACGAGTAAAGTATTTAATAATAATTATAATTAATAATAACGTATTCTGCATTCATTAATTCTGTATTTATGAACAATTAAACTGATTGATTGATTCACTGACTAATTGATTGACATATCAACCAGCCGAAACCATTGGACCTAGAGGATTGAAATTTGACATGTTTTTTTTATTGATTTTTCTCAGAATAAGTAGCAAAAAAAAAATACAAACACCAAAAAATAGCCAACTAGGCCAACTAGCCCGTACTAGGGTAGTTTTTTATTTTTTACATGAAAAGTTTTTGTAGGTAGATACTATATTGTAGGTCAACACTAGGAAGCGATTTCTTCAAATTTATACGGAAACGGGACCTGTGGTGGGCGAAGCCGCTGGGCAAATGTATCGTTTACCGTACAACGTCGTAGTTATATTTTTGTTCTAGATGCCTCGAACAAGGAAAAGAAACACGGACAGAGGGTCTAAAGACCTGTTATTGTACGAGCAGGCTTACTTAGAAATTATAAATGGCAAATCTATCAGAGAGGCAGCAAACATGTTCGAGTTGCAATTTGCTACTCTTTATAGATTTAAACAAAAAAAAGACAGTGGCGTAAATGCTACAGTGGGTTACAAGAACCCTTGTAATAAGGTTTTTACAGAAGATCAAGAGGCTACCATTGTAAAATATGTAATACGCACTGCGGACATTTATTTTGGGTTATGTCCAAAAGAAATCAGACGATTGGCATATAATTTAGCGGCAGCTTACCATCTTAAAAGACCCGCTACTTGGGATGAGAATAAGCTTGCAGGGGCCGATTGGTTTGGCGCATTCATGAAGCGCCACCCAGAACTATCGATCAGGTACCTATACATAACTACTATTTAGCTCTTGTTATTTGTCATTATTTTATGCTATGTTTAATTAATTTTAGGTGTGCTGAGGCCACAAGTTTATCTCGTGCGACCAGCTTTAACGTAGCTAATGTAGCGGTTTTTTTCGACAACCTCCAAAAAGTAATGGAACGATCCAATTTTCCGCCACAAGATATTTATAATACAGACGAAACAGGAGTCACAACAGTCCAAAAACCAAACCATATAGTAACCAGAAAGGGAAGGAAACAGGTAAATAATTTATTATTTTAGTTTTTTAACTTTGAGCCAATTCAGTTAGATAGAAATAGAGTCTATGTACCTATACGTTTTTAACCTTCTGGCTGCCACCGTCGTAATATTTAGCCTATATGAGCAAAAACCTTAAACGATATGTCGCTGGAAAAGTTTTTTATATTTCACAACTTTTACAATGGCGGCAATTTTCGAATCGCTGTGGTAAAACAGTTGTCGCTACTTTCCTATATGCAAAAAAAAATTGACCTAAATTTCTCTACTATGATTGCATTGCTAGTACAAATAATACCTACAAGAAAAAATATGTTGGTTTACACTTTTTTACGGTAAGTAAATAAATTTAAATCAATAAGATTGAATGTTATTTGTTTCAGGTTGGGGCACTTACATCTGGAGAGCGAGGTACCCTTGTGACAGTCACCGTTGCAGCTAACGCTTTAGGAAACGCCATTCCCGCCATGTTCGTCTTTCCGCGAATACGCTACAATCCTAATTTTGTTCGCGATGGACCCGTTGGTTGTATAGGTGCCGGAAATAAGTCAGGGTGGATGGAGGATAAAGAATTTTTAATATTCTTGGAACACTTCAAGAAGTATTCTCAGGCATCCATCAACCATAAAGTTCTTCTTACTTTAGATAATCATCCGTCACATATAACCATTGCAGCACTAGACTACTGCAAGGCCAACGGAATCGTTATCCTCTCATTTCCACCACATTGTTCACACAAGCTCCAGCCAGTCGACAGAACAGTGAATGGTCCATTAAAGAAAGCAGTTAATTCAGCGTGTGATGCGTGGATGCGCAACAACCCTGGTAGGACGATGACAATCCATGATATTCCTTCAATTGTTGCTCAGGCCTATCCTAAGGCTTTAACACCGACAAATATTCAGGCTGGATTCCGCTGTACGGGAATATATCCATTTAACCGACAGATATTCACGGAGCTAGACTATGACCCTTCTTTTGTCACGGACAGACCCCTTGAGACGAATTCACCTACTCCAGTTGCGGAGGTTGCTGAAAATGCTCAGTCTTCCACTTTCCCCATGGTGGCTAGATCCACCCTAAGGAACTTTCGAAGTGTAACTCACACCGTGCCACATATCCCTCTGAAAGCAAATTCTCCCGCCCCAGACGACAAGATCCAACTAGCCACTCACACCGGGACGTCAACGACTACAATATTTAATGACTTCCGACCTCAAATGAATTCCTCTGTCTCTAATTCTCCTATCTTAACTGCGATGGACGTGGACCGTTGTGATAAAAGTGATCATGAAGGATTTATATCAGCAAACTTGGAGTCATTATTTGTATCAGCCGATTCTCTAGTGCTAGAGGAGGCTATTAGAAACTTAGAAGCCACTGAAGACCTTATAGACCCGCTAAGTGTTAAGGATACCATTGGTGATATTTCTCGAAAGCACACATTTTCGGAATACGTGGATAAATATCCAGCTGCGAAAAGAGAAATAACACCTAATCTAAGTCCCAGAAAGACCGATAATATTTCTAAAGCTTTCAAAAAGCCATACCCACATTTTCCTGACGAAATACCTGGCACTTCCACGTCCTTTACAAAAAGACGTCAACTACCTTTGGTACAAGACTCACCCATATTTGACCTGAAAGCAATCCAACCATTTCCTAAAGCTTTACCACGAAAAGATACAGTCAAAGGCCGAAAAAAAAGGAAATCAGCTATTTACACTGACACACCTGAAAAGGATCAAATACAAAAAGAGACTGATGAAAGTAATAAAAGAAAAGCAGCAAAAAGAGCAAAAATTAATTTAAACATAAAAGACAAGAAAAAAAAACTAGCAGTAGCTGAAAAAAGAGGAAAATCTCAGGAAACCAAAAATAAACGAGAATTACAAAGTTCAGCCAATATAAGTGACAAAGATGTAGAAGAATATTTTTGTTTGGTATGTGGTGAATCATATTCGTCAAGTAAGCCAAATGAAACTTGGATACAATGCACTGCATGTAATTTATGGGCACACGAGGAATGTACGCCTCAAGATGGAGGGGGATACGTTTGCCAAAACTGTGACTCAGACTAATTTACTTAATTATATGTATTATAATTCCGGGTAACGTAAGATTTGTAATACTCTTGTACATTTGTGATACTCTTGTACAACCAAAATATTTGGTGAAGTTAGTTTTTTTATTCTTGTTACAATACCTATATGTATGTATATAACGTTGACTGAACTAAATTAATAATGTCAATTTTGATCTCGATTAAAATAAGTAAGTTACTTATGCCTATGTTCTAAGTTTGGTTTTTGTTTAATCTTGTTTAATAATTTGTTGACATTTTAGATATATTTTAGATGTATCTTGCGTGCGCCTTTCACAGCGTTTACCTCGCATCGTCTGTACATGGCTTTATGATTATGATTTAGAATAGAGTAATTATAAGGTTAATTTTTAACCCCGAAATAAGGAGTATTTTAGACCAAAATATTTGGTGAACTTAGTTTTTTAATTCTTGTTACAATATCTATATGTAGGTTTATAACGTTGACTAAACTAGAATTTTGATCTCGATTAAAATTAGGAAGTTACTTATGCCTAAGTTCTAAGTTTGGTTTTCGTTTAATTTTGTTTAAAAGTTAGTTTTTTTTATGTATTTTATATGTATCTTGCCGTGCACCTGTCACAGCGTTTTCCTGGCATCGTCTGTACATGGCTTTATGATTATAATTTAGAATAAAGTATTTATTAAGTTTATTTTTAACCCCGAAATGATTAGTGTTTTAAACCAACATATTTGGTGAAGTTATATTCTTGTTACAATACATACCTATATGTAGGTTTGTAACGTTGACTGACCAAGATTAAGAATGTTAATTTTGATCTCGATAAAAAAAAGGAAATTACTAACGCCTAAGTTTTAAGTTTTCGTTTAATCTTGTTTAACAATTTGTTGACATTTTAGATGTATCTTGCCATGCGCCTTTCACAGCGTTTGCTTCGCATCGTCAGTACGTGGCTTTATGGCTATGATTTATAAAGTAATTATTAAGTTTATTGGTAGCCCCGAAATGAGGAGTGTTTTAAACCAAAATATTTGATGAATTAGTTTTTTATTCTTGTTAGAATACATACATGTAGGTGTATAATGTTGACTGAACTAAAAAAGAATGTTTGTTATGATCTCGATTAAAATAGAAATGTTAAATATATATGTACATTATATCTAATAAAAATGATCCCGAACAGTTTTACTAGTTTTATTCGTAAATACCAAAGTGACTTTTAATGTTTATTATTAGGAAAATAGTAGTTAAAAACTGATGGGGACAGTTGAAACATGGGGACGGTTGATACAAACTTATTTTCATACAATTTCTTACTTTTAGTTTTCATTAACTATTTTGGATTTGCTTGCTTAATTTACAAAAAGAAAACTTGAATTATACTTGTTTCTTTAAGATTCGTCACTTTGTTTTCATTATAATGTTATAGGACTTATATATAAAATTTTAGAGGATGATTTATATAATTAATTTTTCAGATATTCGCACCTAAATATTCTATTTCTTTTCATGTCTGAGTTAAAAAACATAAAATTATCTATCTATTACCGTTAAAAAATAGTCTTTCATGGAACAAAATGTATGTTTTTTCATCGGCTGAAATTATGTATCATTTGTCCCCGGGTATGGGACAATTGATACAATCTACCATGGTCTCTTTTCTGGTCTACAGTCGTTGAAGTATTTGACTTTAATTAAAATTGATTATTGAATTAGATAGCTGAATAAATTGTCTATTCAATCATATCGATACATCTATCTAGAGTTTAATACTTTAGGCAATAATCACCTAAAAGTAAAAAGTGATCCAACTGTCCCCGGTCTCCCCTACTTACCTACCTACTTTGTGTTATTTAAAACTCATTAAATAAAATACTTATTATATATCTTAATAATATATAATTATTTATTTAAAATAGATTTTAAGTAGAAAAGTAATTAAGTACTTTGCCTTTAAATGTGTAACCCCTCAAATACTTATTTTTCTATTAGGATTATAACTGGGAACGCGGAACCCTATAATCCGATCTTTTTCTATGAAATATATACCTGAGAATGCAGTACCCTCAGTATGCGCCTTTCTTTATTTATAATTAGATCTTGAGACAGATGTTTCTTTGTTTCGTTTAGATCTCGGCAACGACGAGCGTACAATTTTGAAAATTATGGCTGATTCGTGTTTTATTTGTGAGAAGTCACTTTTAGAATGTGATTCTGTTAACGTAGTGCGTGGCTTGAAAACTTAAAAAAATGCAATTATCGAAAGAAATGACGGTCACATAGACTTCTTAAATACTTTAACCTCTCTGATGTTGAGTGTCGAAAAGTGTACATTAGTAAAAAATCCATAGCAGCATCGAAACGACGCCTAGTAGAAGGTAAACCTTTACCATCATCCAGTGTATTTCGTATAAAAAGGAGTGAAGTGTTTGATTTAGCAGTTAAGAAAAAAAGAAAATTACCGACGCACGATCAGTAGCGTAAGTACTCTGGAATTTAAAGGTAATGTCATCAAAAGAGCAGAAAAACAAATGGATTCCTTAGGATAATTAGTCAAAGATCGTGTACTTTATGAGTATGACTTGATCGCAGCTGAAGCAAAGTACCAATCCTCATTTCTTGAATCGAGCACCATCTACTGAGAATGAGCCTCATTTACATCTTCAAGATATGATGAAATTGGAAAATACAACGGATAGAAAGACTTTTGAGAACTTTAAAAATGGATTCTTCACTGTAAAACGAACAGAAAAAATAAATTCTGGTACATGGGCGGATATGGCAATCGAACAAAGTCTTATGAATACTATGAAGACAAAACAAGGAGTATCTCGAGGTCAAAGTACTCAAGAAAGTGTTTTATGTAACAAGGTTTATGCTATGTACGCTACAAATACAATTTCAATTTCAATTTCAATTTTTTTTTTAATTTCAATTTCAATTTATTTCTGCTCCAGTAGGTAGGCTTTCCTACACTTGGATGCGTCTTTGTCTCTAAAATTTTAAATAATGTAATTAATTAAAGAATATTAACTATCATTATATAGTTGTGGCAATATAAATTAATTTTAGTAAATTATAATTGGTTTGAAAACCATTGATAAATAGAAAATAATCTAATAATCAGAATTGCTGATCAAAAAAAGAGCTCAATGTCTGTAGTCATAATTATCAAGGCAATAATATGATGGTCAAGAAAATAGATGAGGGTATATTAAAAATATCTAAATTTAAGTTAATTGTCAAATCTAGCAATACAGCCGTCGTCGATAAAAATAAAAATAAAAATTACGTTCTTTGGCAAAGTTGATTATCATGAATTATCCGTTATTTTACATTAGGATGCTCTGGAATAAGAAATCAGCATTATCCAAATCTCTTAAGTCATATACAGGATTCTTGACTAGGCCATTAAATAAGACTTTTTTAAATTGGTTCTCTCCAAGACTTCTGATATGTGTTGGGACCTTGTTATAATAACACAGGCTTTGATGAAGGAAACTGTTGCGCACTTTACTAAGCCTGTGCCGATTTAGATGTAGATCAAATTTATTTCTTGTATTGTGTTGATGGAAATCGCTATTCGCCGGGACATCCGATATGTGCTTACGAGCGAACATAATATTTTGTTGGATATAGCACGAGTACATCGTCATGATTCCCGACTTGATGAAATACGGCTTACACGAAGTTCTTGGAGAAGCTCTGTAAAGACTGCGTAAAGCCCTTTTCTGAAGGATAAGAATCCTCTTCGAATTTGCTGCCATTCCCCAAAACATTAGACCATATGTCATCAAAGAATGAAAATAAGCAAAATATACAGATTTAGCAGCCTCAAAGCCGCATAAATTTCTAATCTTTTTTATTGCGTAAACAGCCCTACACAGCTTTTTACTAAGCTCTTCTAAGTGATCGGACCATTGCAATTTTTGGTCGATCTGCAAACCTAGAAATTTAGTAGAAGAGACATTTTCCAATTCGTCTGTTCCAAAGAATAAGGCTATATTATTAGAGTCGGACGGCCGTAAAGAAAAACACACTGTTTTAGATTTTGAAACATTCAACGAGAGTTTATTAACTTGGAGCCAGACAGCAAGTCTATTTATCGTTTCATTAATCCTTATTTCAAGCTCGTCTCTATTTTTATCGCTAAAAAGAAGGGATGTGTCATCGGCGAATAGGATAATCTCATCATCCACTGACCTAATGCAATCAGGGATGTCGTTTATATAAACAAGAAAAAGAAAGGGGCCAAGTATAGAGCCTTGAGGGACACCTTTGGAGATACTTTGTGGGGTACTTTTGCTACTTCCCACTTGCGTAATCTGGGTACGACCTTGTAAGTAGGACTGTATGAGCGCTAGTTCCCTATTCCTAATCCCGTAGTGTTCTAGTTTCTCTAGTAGAACTGAATGTTCTACACAATCAAAAGCCTTAGAGAGATCACAGAAAATGCCAACTGTTTTTTTGCTATTGTCAAGGCATAGTAGTGTTTTCTTTATGAGATTAGCAATGGCATCTTGGGTTGAAAGATTTTTTTGGAAACCAAATTGCTTAATGCTGAGAATATTATTTTCTGAAAAGAAATTGGTCAATCTCGTGAGAATAATTTTTTCAAGAATCTTGCTAAAAACTGGCAAAAGCGATATAGGGCGATAATTAGTCATGTTGTCACAACATCCCTTTTTGTAAATGGGTATCACTTTTGCCAGTTTCAATTCCGTGGGAAAGAATCCATATTCCAAACAATGATTAAAAATAACCGACAATTCGTCTGCGATGCTAGTGACAGAACTCTTAAGGATTTTTGTGGAGATATTCCACAGATCAGTTGAATTTTTACATTTTATATCTTTGGCAACTTTGACTATTTCCTCGGAAGTGGTAGGACAAAACCCTAATGATATTGGGTTTCTATTGCAGTAGCTATAAAGTAAGCTTGAAGCTGTGCAGTGTGCTGTATTTAAATTACTTAAATTTCTAGGTACATTAACAAAATAATCGTTAAAGTGTTCTGCGACTGTTCCCGCATCGTCTATATGCTCACCATCGACTGTGAGATGCAATCCGTTATTTACTGGCATACTGCGGCCACATTCTTTCTTGATGATATTCCAGGCTGCCCTAATTTTGTTATTAGAATTATCAATACTATTTTTTAAGTATTTTTGCTTGGCAACCCAAACAATTTTTTTGTATGTTTTTTTATAGAATTTAATATAATCAAGGACAAAGCTGTCATTTGTTTCTTTTTGAATTTCATTTAAATGAAACATCCGCGCTCTGGATATCTTAATTCCCGGTGTTGCCCAATCGTTAAAACTTTTTGATTGCTTTCGAGTTGACTGCCTCATAGGAATTGAGCTATCGAGCGCTGACAGATACCATTTTAAAAAGTCATGGTATGCTCGGTGTGAGAAATTTGTGAAGAAATTGAGAAGTTTTGTAACATTTCGTTACATTCTGCTGAACAACACGTTGATGCAAGATATTCAAAAGAAAAAAGAGATAACATTAAATGTTTAAAGATTTGTAAATGTTCACCACATTAATTTAAATTGTAATAAATATACAGCTGCTAAATAAAGAAAAAAAATATTTTTACTTGTTTTATTTCTACTTAAAATCTACTTTCGATAAATTAATATAAAATTAAGATATACAGTAAAACTTTCATTAAATGAGTTTTGAATTACACAAAGTAGGTAAGCAATATTAAATGAATATATTAGATATACAAAGTAAAATGTTATTAAACCCCTCAAGCACGTAACATCCATTTGGGGACATGTATGGCGGCCGCCTAACAATCCGTAACATCCGATTTTGGATATCGCGCTCGCCGCTGCGAAAAATGCAATTTACGATTCGAATCGTCGTACTTTAATGCTTTCTGACCGCGGGACGACATGGCCAAATAATCTTTCATTCGCCGGCCAACGACGATAACATCGACCGCCGATTTAAAAACTCAGCATTAGACGTCAAAACAGCATTGTCGATCGGCCACCCCGCGGCGGCGTATAGTTCCGCGACGTGTTTGTTTTGTGAAGTGTTTTGTGTATATAAGTGCAGTGTATACCGGATAAAAGTAAGTAATTTCCCTTTTTAAGTAGTTTAGCCATTAGGATTATTCAATTTCCACAATCCATTTGCTGTTTTTCACGAATTTTCGAAGAAAACACTTTGTCAACAACACACGGCTCGCGAAAAAATGGCCGTTTTTATTTTGTAATGTTTGTGAAATATCCCTATATATCGCGAAACATGACGTAATGTCGCTTTAATTTACTAATAAAATAGGTATTGCTTCATTTACATCCTAAGTTATCACATAATTAGGCGTATTTTGAACATTATATGTTGTTTTTCTAATATGGCTCGCGAAAATGAAACTTGTTTTGATAATTACTATGAGAGAAAAAAGTGCGATTTTCCATAGTTTTTCGATGAAATGTGACTCTTTGGAGTATAGTAATTAGTTATTAGACATATAATAAGTCTATGATAAGACAATATAATTGAAAAAATCTAACGAATTTTATATTATGGGCATTCAAAGTTTATTATTAGGTTCGGAAGCGGAAACTCTCAAAACTTTAGATTTTTCTATAATATCAGACAAAGGTCAAAGTTCTGGTGTGATTTCTAAGAAGAAGTGATGTAGTAATAAAGTTATTTTGAAAGAATTTCATATAAAAAAATACCATAAGTAGTCACAAATTAAAAATTAAAAAATTTTTTTTTTACGAGAATAAATAAAAATTTTCTTGGCTGAATAAATAAATATTTTTTCCGTATTTTTGTATGCAAATAAGTAAAAAAAAAATATCGTTTTGGTAAAACATTTAATAAAGAACATAACTGTATTTACAATTTTTGATATTTACAAAAACTGTATTTACAAAAAAATCGAAATGATTTTATAGGCGAGTTTTTTTCAGTTTGCCAATTTTGTAATATTTATTCATTATTATCTTAATTGTTTTACGAGATAAGGTTATAATGTTTTATATGTCAAATTTCAATGCGATCATTTTTCTCTTTATCTTTTTTTATTCCGTTTAGTGGTTTATAAGTTATGATCGTTTTTCTCAAGGCCGTTGACTCGCGTCGATTTTTTGCGCGCGAATATGTCGCGCGCAAAAGTGATAGGTGTTTTTACCTCGCAACGTGAGGGGTTAAATAACATGTAAGTACCTATTATCTAATAAATAAAAGAAATTATTAATTGTTAATCATAATGTAATGATTTAATAACTTTATTCAGGGCATTATTTATCGAGATTCACAGTTAAACTTGAATTACAGTATGTATGGCTGAGCGCTGCGCGCTTTCCGCCCTCTATCTCAAAAACGGTTGAGCGCATAAAAAAATGTTTGAAACAAAATTCGTCGCAAATCGTATGCTCTACATTTTTTATCACAGATGTCAACATCATTGGAGCTATAGAAACCTAGATAATCGCGAAAAAACGATTTTAGTGACCTTTGACCTTGAATAACTCACGACGCAGACACGAGATTTTATAAGACTTTTGAGACAACTTATAGAACGCTAAAATGAAGGTGTATACAAGTTTCCAGCTTATTATCTCTTATTCCGAGGTGAAACCCTAATTTGACTGGACTAGATATGAATGACGAGGAGAAAAACAAGTTTGGTGAGTAATTAGATATTTATAAAAAAACATGCAGCAAGCAAAAGTGGACATACAATGTTTGTGCTTTAAACGATCGATATATAGCGGTGAAAAATAAGTACCTATTGTATGATTTGCGCTGTAGCTGAAAACGGAAAAGGGACATCTCCCGATCACATTTGCCTCAAAACTACAGGTTCTTTATATGCGCTTGTATTTTTATTTCGGCAATGACGGAAAAAACTGACATGGAAATTTTGACTCCTTAGTAGAATCTCACCCTGCCTTTTATGGGACAAGACTTTAGAAAAGTATAAAAATAAAATGTTAACGAAACTTTAAGTCTTTAAATGTTAAAGACCCGTGCCAAGCACTTCATCCAAAATTCGACGACGATATGAGAGTGGTGAGGACAAAAACAAGTTTGGTGAGTAGTTATTATTATTTACTTAAAAAAACAATATAGCAGCAACTAAAAATGGACATACAATGTTTGTGCTTTAAACCATCGATATATAGCGGTGAAAATTAAGTATTTTATGATTTGTGCTATAGCCGAAAATAGAAAAGAGACAACTTCCGATCATATTTGCTTCAAAATTACACAGGCTCTTCTAGCGGCATGGAGGCAACAACCCTCGTGAAACCGTCCGGTTTCAAAACTTCAATGCAAATTCCTGAATTGATATATATTCTAAACTAGTTAAAGAATTTCTGCGAAAATTTCTGCTCATTTTCTAATAAGTCACCGAACAATGTATAAAAAGCTCCCTCAAGGTGTCTTTTTTGAAACATAGGATGCGCCCTATACATTCTATAACTTTTTTTTCTGGAGGCGGCGACGCGACGCCGCCGTTGCAGCAAGGCCACAATTCGTTTATGGCTCCCACATTTAGAACATACTATACTGCCCGGGTCAGAGAAAATCGGCCCGGAATCGGCTACTGCGTGTGAAGGCAATGTCGGCGTCGGACCGACGCCGGGTGAATTCACCCGGCACGTGTGAAGCTAGGCTTAAAGAATGCCGGTTAATAAAAACTCACTCTGTATATCGATGGCATAGAATGCAGATGTGGTAAGTACACTTTTTGTCAAAATTGAGTTAAGTACACAGAGTTGGTCGTTGTAACTTAAATTTTGTTGCGTACAAATGTGGTAAGCGTATGTTGTCCCAGTTATGATTTACTAATGTATCAAATGTGGTAAATTGATTAAAAATGAAAATTGTGTAGGAGTAAATGGTTGCATGTGCCCTTACCCCATTCGGCGTGAACAAATTAAATGTACAAATGTGGTATGTGGCACTTTGTATATTTTGCCACTAAACTGGCAACCCAGACGTTCTGTCAACATTTCACTTGTCACTTTGGTGAATCGGTTAGTTGGTTTCCGTGTAATTTTATTGTAAATTCAAGTGCCTTATAGTAAAAAGAAGTGAAATATGGTTAGCCGAGGACATTTTTAGTTGAACTTGCATGTGAGGAATCAGGGACTGGTAACTATCTAGGGTAAAGGCCCAACCATTGGACCACTTAACTTCAAATTGTTATATTTCTTAAGATTAGATTTTTAAAATAAAACTGAGTAAGACTTTAGAATAAGTATTTATTCTTGTATTACAATTACTGAAATTTTTACCAAAATACTTACTCCAATGAAATATATTAAGAGAAAACATAAAGAAATATGGTTCCAATAATTGGACCTTTGGCACGTTCTTTGGACCAGTGAAGTTCTATCATTGGACTTCTAATAATGGTACTTTAAATGGAAATAGAAAAACTATGGGTGCAATCATGGTTCCATTAACAATTTAAACAATAAAATTACATCTAATCTTACTCAATAACAATAAAAATTTTGAAACAAGTCTGCTTGGCAACAGTTTTTAAAAGGAAAAAGAATCAACCCCTTCGAGTTGTAACATATTGTTTCATCATTATTTTTAGTTGTAACAACTCACAAAAAATATATAAAATTCAAAAAAAATAGTATTTTTGAACATAGTGCCATCTAGTGACATCTCCTACATGTTGGACACACATATTTCTTCGTTCCCTTTTTCACTCCGGCGCAATCTTCATGTACCCAATCCTTGCATGTGAGACATTGTATCATCCCTTCCATTGCAGCAAATTGGCACAACTTGCAATACTACTCTTCTTCCTCTGTTTTAGTAGAGTTATTTTTATTTCTTTGGCTGTTTTTAGTTTTAATTTCTTTGACTTCTTTTTTGTTTTTAGCATTATAATTCTTTTCATCTTTTTTCATTTGGAATTTTACTTTCATATCAAGTTTAATTCTTTTCGCACGTTGAGTATCTTCTAAGCCATTTTTGTACGGTGACGACGTCAGTTCGACTGATGTTTGGCTTTTTCGGCTCTTTTCTTTCAATCGTGAAACAATTTCCTTAGCTCCAGGGGAGATTTCTGATATCATATAATTAAAACTTGTGCTTGCTTTAGGGGATGATGGAGTGGTGAATGTAGACGATGATAGTAATTTATTCGACAGAGGATCGGACTCATCAGTGATTCCCAGAGGCGTGAGAGTGATAGAACTATTTTTTTTAAAAAGCGATGGCGACGATACTTGAGCTTCGACGAATTCAATATCTTGACTGGAAGTATTTTCAATATTCGATGATGAAGATGTTTCTGCTTCGAATAACTCTAATCCTTGACTGAGCATGCCATCTACAGATGATGTTGGAGAGGCTCCTACTTCGATATATTCAAGTCCTTCATTAAGCGCCTTTTCAACTGCAGGGTTTTGATTTTGATTAGAGAACGCTGACATATTTTCTCTTTCCTCTACTGCAATAAAATCGTGGTCTTTAAAAACGTGTCTGTCAAAGGGGTATATGCCAGTTTTTGCAAATCCGTTAATTGCCGTACCTACAGAAGCTGCTCTTGCATATGCTTTACCAAACAGCATTGAGATTTGATGCTGAGTTACGCATCTTCCTGGATTAGCTCGAAGCCACTTCTCTGTCTCGTCTATCATGTAAGTACTTAGAGGTTTGAAGAATGATACGTCTAGAGGCTGCAGTTTATGCGAAGTGTGCGCGGGTAGGGAAAGCATTACAACACCATGCCTCTTAGCATAGTCTAGTGCTTCAAGGTTTTTGGTGTGGGTGGAGTGTCCGTCGAGTATAAGAAACACTTTTTTATCCAGCGATGGTTTTACAGCTTCAACGAAATTTCGCAGCCACAAGTAAAATATGTCCTTATTTATATAACCGCTTTTCTCATTGTAAGCGAATGTCGTACCGGGCGGTGCTCCATCTTGAAGTTCGACCAGAGCTCGTTTTCGTTTAAATATGATCAATGGTGGAATAAATGCACCGGCAGCACTAGCGCAACATACAGCTGTTGTTGTGGTTCCACGCTCACCGCTTGTTATGGAGCCTACTTGGTGCTTGCCCTTTTTAGCAAGGATTTTTCGTGGTTTCTTCTGAACAGTAGACAGGCCCGTTTCATCCATATTAAAAACTCTCTGTGCCTCATTAATATTGTGATTCTCTAGAACGCTCTCTAGTTTATCAAAAAAATCGTTGACAGATTTCTTGTTGAATGCCGTGGCTCGATTGAAAGAAGTAGCCCTTGGCTGGCGTAGAGATAACTGTGGGTGTCTTTTCATAAATGAAACAAACCATTTTTTGCCTGCCATTTCTTTTTCTTGGTTGAATCTGTGTTTGATGTTACACTTATTGGCGAGTTTGAAAGCAAGGTGGCAAACATCATCTCTCGTTACCCCGAATAAACATGCCTCTAATTCAAGCACATGCTTTACGAGTTCTTGTTCTAACTCTGCTGTCAAATCGGAAGATTATCCGGGAATCTTAATATCTTCTTTGGAATACTTGTTACACCCATCCAAGCGTCTTTTAAGAGTTGCCTTAGGGATGCCCAACATACGCACGGCAGCGTTTAGGCCAACTTCTTTGTTGCGAAGTGCAAGAAGGGCCAGGCGCATACTTGGCTCGTTCCATGCGTAGTATGGGCCGCGCGTTGACATTCTGATAATCAAGAAAATTATAAATTACTACTAGTTTGTATAAAAGTAATATATAATAAGCCTTCATTGGACCGGTCCATTGGTAGTCCTTTAAAGTGGTCCAACAAAGGTGCCATTGCCGTTTTTCGAAAAAAGATTATTTAACAACTAATCCAAAAACTTTATGGAAAAAAGTACATACACATTGGGTAGAAGATTTATCATCAATAATATAAAAACAAAAACAATATTAAAAAAATGAATAAAGTAAAACTTACGCTCAAGTTTCTCGAACATCGACGTTGTATGGACGGCCTCGTGAACACTCGGACGCACGGCCTACCTCGATCGCTGCGCGAGCGGCACTGAGAAGCGTGCAGTGGGTAGAGGGGACTATCGGACGCCATAGCAACTAGTTCAGCGCGTTAGGGGACACGTGGTTTCTTAGAAACTTCGCCGGTCCATTTGTGGCACTGGTCCAATGATTGGGCCTTTACCCTAAATAAATTACTAAAAATAAATTGAAAAAAAATAATATTTGAAGAATATCGGGCTTTAAGTGATACCACCAAACAAAAGCAATATTTATCATCACTAATTACAGTTGGTGGTGTTGTTCGATGGAGACAAAATGCTAAAATCCCTAAGAAACTGTCGAAACAATATCATTTCAGGGCACCAGGAGGAGCATTGATAAGAGTTTGTATAAAGTTTTTATGCAATACATTATCGATTAGTCACAGGATGTTAGATACTTTGATAGTGTCAAGTACTGGCACATATTCGAGTAACGATAAAAGAGCAGGCAAGAAACCAGCCACTGCTACATCAGTGAGCAATATTGCAGCTATTAAATCTCACATTGACTCATTCCCACGGATGGAATCCCATTGCTGCAGGCGTGACAGCCAGAAATTACATTTGGTCTCTGATTTAAATATAAGCACTATGTATCGTTTGTACAAAGAACAAATTCAAGAAATGCTACCAGTGTCCTATTATGTTTATAAGGATATTTTTCATTCATATGATCCAGCATTAAGCTTTTATCAGCCAAAAAAGAATTAGTGTACAAAATGTAATGCATATAATGCCTCATCAAATAAAGATGACTTGAAAGATGAAAGGGCAGCACATAAAGCCAGAGAAAATGCATCAATGAAAATGAAACAATGTGACAAAATTAAGGCACAAGAGAATCATGGTAAAACATTCAGATTAGATTCGTTTGACTTGCAAAGTATATTGACTCTCCCATTTGCAGGTTATTCTGCTATTTATTACAAGAGAAAATTGAATGCATATAATTTCACAATGTATGAAAACCATTCCAAATGGTTACTGCTACTTATGGGATGAATGTAATGCTCAGAAAGGCAGCAATGAAATAACTACCTGTTTTTTTAAATATTTGGAGTCATTGCCTGACACTGTGACTCATGTTTCTTCTTTCTCTGACACATGTGGAGGCCAAAACAGAAATGATCATGTCTGTGCTGCAATATTATATGCTGTGAATAATTTAAGCCACCTGTAGACAATAGATCTCAAGTACATGGAATCTGGGCATTCTTATTGGAGGCAAATGTCATGCATGCCATAATAGAAAGGGCTAGAAAACATTTTTAAAAATATACCACACTGGCCTTCCTAATTTCTGCTGCTAGAATAAATCTTAACCCATATATTGTAAATGTTTCGACTAACAGTGACTTTTTCGATTTTAAATTATTGACCAATCAAGTAGTACACAATACTACAAAAAATAATGACAAAAACACTGTGAATTGGCTGAAAATTAAATGGCTGCGATTTACCAAAACTAAGCCCAATATTATTATGTACAAATATGACCGCGATGAAGAAAACTTCATGAAAATTAATATTAACCAAAAAAAGAATGATAAGGTAAAAAGAAAAATTTGTGTTTTTTACCTTCTCTGCTAAATGATTGTGATTTGTAATCATAGTTTTAACTTACAGGCAGCGGATTGGCAGCAAGATATAATATTAAATAAGGCATACAATAAAACTTTGCCTATCACAGAAGCCAAAAAGAATGACTTATTGTCTCTAGTTGATGCTCAAGTAATCCCACGGGATTATGAATATTTTTATCATTCCCTGCCTTCAAGATCCCGCATGTTTAGATAAGTGGATTCTGAGGATGAGGAATAAAATTTAAGTTGTTTTTGTTAATTAGGTAAACCCACTTAGTTTAGAAATCCCACAGATTAATCTTGCATAGCACTATCCATGCTAGTTTAATACCTCACATGTACTTTACTAAACTTAATTAAATATTTTTCAATTCTAAAACGGTAATTTTTTCATGTTCTTCTTTTAAAAAAACTGATATCAAAAGCAGACAAATGTGGTATGTACAATAAAGCAGTACACAGAAGTGGTAAGTGCACACCTATAGGTAATTAATTCAAATTTAAGCATTCATATTTTACTTTTATTATTCTAATTACCTATTTTATGTTAGCCAATGAACTAGTTTACAGTATATAGAAATATAGGAGCTATAATAATAAAAGCTTAAAAGTACCAGATATCCAAACTTTAAAATCGCTGTCCTGTAAAATGTATTTCATTGCACATACCACATCTGCATTCTATGCCATCGATATATATACTTTGTTTAGGTCCATGTGTTCGGCATAAAGTGCACTTGCTTTCTGTTGGTTCTGCCCTATTTTATCCATAGTGTCGGTCGGAGTGAGTAATGTTAATTATTTACTGTCAATTTTTAAGCTGTACGCAAGTGGTGTTCGAGTGCAGTGGCGGCGAGTGAACGATACAGACGAACTATACCTGAAGGAAGAGACCCAGAAGTGGTTGATCGATGTATTTTCAAATATGCGGGTTAAATATGTACATATATATGATATAAATATTAAATTAATTGTAGTAATTTTCAGTGATAATATAACTACCAATCACAAAATATTTTTCTCAGCATGTATATCTGACATAACAATAAAAGATGGATATACCAATATGAGATGGGTTACTAAATGTGAACCACTGACAAAAAAAGAGTATAAACTTAGCAAGAAATCACAGAATCACACAATTCCGGAAATGTTTCAAGTGTGGCAGGCGTCACTGTTATTGAACACATCAGATTTTTTATTATTACTGTTAATATTGATTAATTTTATTTTAATTTGAAACCTGAAGGCTCATGGTTTAATGTATAGTCAACTTTTTTATACTCGATGGCTTAATTAGATTTGTGGTTCAAATTAGAGTTCATTTTGTGGTTTGTATGGTTTCTGTATATACTAAAGTTTCTTTTTTTACTAATACATATTACCTTTAATTTTTGGGCATAACATATCTTTATCTCGCCTACACGCTTTGTCTCAGTAGGTGACCTAACTCAGAATATCGACTTCCCCTTATTTTATACATCCGGTAACCTCCGATCATTTAAAAAAAATTAAAACATTCATTGACTGTAAATTGATATAATGGCCGGTTGTTAATATTTTTCTGAAAAGTGATCCGTCCGATAATGTGCGTCACATTTTATTACCGCTAATAACAGTCGTTATATTGGTAATTCTATGAAGACCATCATAAACCTATTATTATAGCCATCAGCGAAGGTGAATTAAAATAGATTTTTAAAGCACCGCCGCAGATGGTTCCCATATTTAAATTCAAATATTAAAACGCTTTTTTAATGAATTCGTAAGGGGTTTCAAATTGGTCGATCTATTGGTTTGTTTGTTAGATCGAATGATCAAATACGGTGATAATTTAAAAATATTGGGGGGCCATTATCGACCCGGCCCGGTGGCATAGTGGTTAAGTCACCTGATCATTGTAGGTTTCCGGGTTCGATTCCCGAGGTGTCAATTGAATATTGTCGTTCTTTGATCAGTGAAGGTAAGGCGACATGAGACCTCAGAAAAATATCCGAAATGGGCGGACACGCAAATAAATAGGCGGGGTCAATTTTGTAGGGTTTGACCAATAAAAATCTAGCGTTGACGAAGCGTCAAGCGCATATTCTACGACCGCTCGTGCCGGCTAGTAGGAGCATACTAAATTCTCTATCGCAGCGCTAGCACAGAATAACTATATTTACGCAGTGGTGGTATAAGGGTGTTAATGGCAAAGCATATTTAACGTAACTCTCAGAGCGCTCTCACGTTTTAATTAATTGTAATTAATTTAGGTGTTGACCTAGAAAATTAATCAGTCAATATAATGAAAATATTATAAAACACACTCACCGCTTACATTATAGGAGTAATCGCACCTAAAAGTTTTCAAAGTCAGTTTAGAGCCGTAATGTCCAAGGCAATGAGCAACATTTTGTTTCTTATCGAGGGATTCACTTAGAAACTTTTTTTAATTAATGCTTACAATTTTCAAAAAACTCATAAAACTAAAATTCTTCAGATATGGTCGTTCCCAGGTATCATGTCGTCATAACGGAAATACTTTAGTGGACAAAGACAATCCGCTAACAACCCTTAAGACACGAAAACTAAACGTCGAGGCACTGGCAAATGCCAACATCGGTCGTCCTCGCGCCTTTACTGTCAGGTTTGGACAGAGTTCGGCGTTCTTCAGTGAGTTTAAGGATTGGCAGACGTTTACGGGGGTTCTACCTACTGCAGCGGCAATCCATATTCGAAGTTGTCATGGGACCTTGGAGGCCTTTGCCTTCAATATCACACTCGGGATAGGGTGTCCGACGAGTCGTTTATTACTATTGTTATTATTAGATTGATACTTCACCAAGTCTTTCCGACTCATCTAATATGAAGAAACTACAACGATTATTATAACAATCTGGGATGCCTAGTTTGCCAGCAGCATCAACGATCTCGACCAATAAGGATGTGGCCTTGTTTATTTCTTTGGCTTGCACATTTTACTGAATACGTACACAAGTCACATCAAATTTACGGACGGCTCCTAACCCTTCAGGCCCCGATTGGCCGATATCGGCCACAGCTCGATTCAGCGTGACGACCCCGTTTTTAATTTTATTTTAATTTAATTACTTTTATTTTATTATGTTAATATGTTTTATTTAAATTATGGGTACAGTGGTTTGGCAGTAATTAATGTTTTGGTGAGACAGTGTCATAATTCATTTTTTTAACTAATTTTTACAATTTTTTTTTGGGACATCAACTTGTTAATCGGCTGAGGGGCTAAGGCCTGAAGGGCTAATACGCATTCGCCACGATGTCGATATTGTGATCATTATCCATAAGTATTGAATTGGCTCCGCCGGGACAGCAATAGCAGTCCGAAAGCCGACGGCGAAAAGGGCGGCGATCAAGGGTCTTCGGTCGGGTGTTAATCGCGCTCGATGGCAGGAAAAGAACCGATTGGGTTTATATAATCAATCAATCAATCGTAGATAACATAAAAACTATTAGTTATAGATGGTTAAATAAATTGTTATTAGTTTGGCCGTCAATGATATCAGTGCCAAATGTATTTCAACGTTTTAGAATCGTAAAGGTTGCTGATATACCTATGGAGTTGATCAATTTCTTATTATTTAATATAAGCGATCGGGGAAAGTGTGCGCATTTGTTTTCTGATTAGTATTGTGGAAAAACTAAAAGATTTACTAAAATTAAACGATATTAATTATTTTCAGTGTTTATTTGATTATAATAAAATCTTAATACGAAACCCTAATAACTGATTATCTTATTACTCCGCACAAAAAACAAGCATCATATATTTTCACACATTTACCCCTACGGTGTGGCGTGCATTACATTACATTTAGGTTGTGTCCAATTGGCGGCTAAAAACCGCTTTTGGACATGTCAAAGTATTTGTGTTAGGTAGTAAGTCTCATGACTACTTTAATCTTCACTTAACATACATATTATTATGTTTTAAAGAATTTAACTATTGGATTGCACTGCCGTTAAATAATCAATGGCACTATTATAGTGTAGGTGTGGGCGCATACACTTACCTTCAGCTATTACTAATTACATTTAATATATTAATAATTTGTTATACTAATGATTTAACATATTATTAATTGAATATAATAATAATGTTATGAATAATTAATTTATTATACTGTTAATTTAACATATTTTTTTTTAATTATAAGTTGAGGTTAAAATTAAGCATACATCAAAAATATTTAAATGACAATTCAAATTACAAACGTAATAAAAAAAGACGAAAATTTTACGAGCCCTCGAGGAATTCGCGTGCGCTCTTTGCCCTTCTCACACTTAACCCGACAGCCCGCAATCAAAACGTTGTAATTTAATGCCAAATCCCGCTCTAAATCTGTTCAACTTAATTCAGTTTAAACTATTTCAATAAACACAAATTTTGCCACTAATCAAACCATTAAGCTATATTGCATTGCTTCAGAGACACGCGTGATGAAAATTGAAAGTAATGATGAAATCAACGTAAAAAACAATCTAGCCTATACAAATAAGGTGGCGAAGAGCAGGGCAGCCACAGGCCTACCATTACGGGGCATGCGGGACGCGACTAACGTGACGGAAATAAGGATTTCCTATCGTCTCTAGTTTAGTTGTAATTGATACTGCGCACACTTACCCCGTGCGCATACTTACCCCGACCGCCTATAATAAAAGATTAGACGTACAAACACAACTAGTACAAGTACAAGCAGTAGTACAAGTAGACGTAACATTATTAGTACAAGACGAACTCAAGGGGCATCAAATTCACGGACGTTTCCTAATACGCAGTCGCCACAACGTCGATATTGTAATCATTTTCGATAAGTATTGAATTGGCTCCGCCGGGGCAGCAATAGCGGTCCAAAAGCCGAAGGCGAAAAGGGCGGCGATCAAGGGCCTTTCGGTCGGGTGTTAATCGCGCTCGATGGCGGAAAAAAGACCAAAAGGACCCCCGGGGAAAAAAAGAGTGGAGACGGCACGAGGGAAAAAATGTCGGCGACGGACAAAAGCCGCCGCGTCCACGGAACTAATTATCTCATACGAATCGACGCGACGGTCGTTTGATAACTGGCTCACGTGACTCGGAAGGATGCTCTAGTTGTGTGTAAGACTAGTCTCCTAAAGCTGCAGTACGTAACCTTGTGTTTAACACAGAAATAAGCCTGAAAACATCAGCGAAAGTCCCTTGCAGTTATCAGGTGCATTATCAGGTGCACATAGAGTAACATTTAATATCGCCCACCTAAAAAGTTTTGTTTATCTTAAAATCTAAGAAATTGTTTAGACAACCCCAACGTAACCCAAAAGAATGTCGATGGCTCAGGCGTAAAATTTTACCTGACGCCTTATCATCTATAATATGTATCTATATGTATGACTCTTATCATGTATGTGTATCTTAGTTGTTGGCTGTTTCTTTGTCATCCATAAATTTATTTATTGTTTTAGCTTTTGGGATAAGATAAGAGTACTTACTCAGTACTATGCTGTTATTTTTAATATTAATAGCTTTTTATAAAGTGTATAGTTTGTGATATTTTTTATATATTTTATCTATAATATATACTTTTTTTATAAATAATATAAACAATTGTATTGTTTAAACTTGTTTAGACAACCCTAACGTAACAAAAAAGAATGCCGACGTCCCAGGCGCAAAATCTTACCTGACACCCGCATATTGATCAATCTATCTGTATCTTACTTATTGGCTGTTTCTCTGTCATCCATACACATATTTACTGTTTCAGATTTTGGGATAAGCTAGAAAACACACAGTTATTTTTACTATTGATGGTTAATATTGATAAAGTGTATATTTAGGAATATTTTCACTAAATATACACTTTATGTATCTTATGTATATACTTTATATATCAATACTGTAAACAATTGTATTGTTCAAACGAAACTAAGTAAATAGGGTATTTTACTAGAAACTCTTTAATAATTAAATGAAATATTTTGCAAATTTAACACTCCATATCTTTTTTTCATCGCGTATTTCAGCTTAGTATAATAAAATATTACACTTGTAGTAAGCTTTTGTTTAGTATAATCAGCTTCGCAATTGGGTACTAATTCCTTTTTCTGGTGGAAATTACGCTAATGAAATATGTGAGAGGGTTCCTAACCGCCTCCCTCCTCCTTCAATCTCAGTTCTCCGGCATAGAAGCATCTTTCGTATACGCGCAGACTGTAAGACGCTCCGCCTGTCTGTCATCAAAATGTGGATTTAGGTCCGCATGAAGTAATTAGTGGCGCCCGATGGACGGTTGCGTTTTTGCCCCAACAAAAGTAACACGTCCATCGACCACCTTTTAGCGGCGCGCGCGGCTCGATCATCAACGTTCGGCTCATCCGTCTGCCTTCATAAATAACCGCAGAGTTGTGTTTTGACACGGTGACCTAGACCTGTTTGATAAAGAGTCGTCCTTCGAGCTGGGGACGAGTCAGTTTTAAAAAACGGTACGTTTTTAAACACAAGGACATCATTATAATCAAATATTGAACAAGTAATGTAAAAAGCTTATAAGTAATGATTGTATTGAAAAATATTTTTCTTTCTTCGTCCTAATCACATTTTTAATTAAAATATAGTATAAATACACAATTTCCTTTTTATTTTGACGTATATGTCGTTTCATTATATTGGAAAATTTCTTTTAAATTCATTCCATTTCCATTTTTTTTAAATTTAAACTGTCTTAATTTTAAAACTGAATCAATAAAAATAAACCCTTACCAATTCGTCATTTTAATCACTTCTCTACATTTTGGAGCTGTCATCTTCAACGGACGAACCCTAGGCTGAATCACCCCAGGCTGTTATAACGATAGAGATCGTTCATTCAGCCGTGAGGTGATTACACAGAGATTTATGGACAACACAGTCACATACATACATACATACCACAGCCTAGCTCCGCCTACATGGCCGTAAGAAGCCGACGCCTTGACGCGAGGCACAGGAATGTAAAACCAGCGGGCCAACCTTACGCTCTTACTACCAGATTTAGCCGGACTTCTCCGTCCCCCGGTCTGGTCATGGGTTAGAGGTCACTTGCGCAGCCTCTACCTGACTTAAACGGTTATTCAGTTTGAATATTTTGCGGACCGTGACTCCCTTTTCATTCAATGGTTACTCGGGATCGGGTGGCTGACTCAAGCCACCCTGATCGATTCAAGGGTTGAAGACGTCAGATCTACCAACTACCCTCCGGTCCGCAAGTGCAGATAGTGCTCCAACCACCCAGTTTCGCCGGAGGTATTCCCCCAAATCCGCGATCTTCTGATACCAACTGCCCCGACTGGGGATTACAGCCATGGCAGAAGCTCACAGCGCCCCTGACAGGGTAAGCCCCTCTTCGAGGAGGCTACCAAACAGGAGTTGAGTCGTGAGTTAGGCAGGCCAAATGACAGAGAGTGTAACCAATACCACTTGTGGAGGTGTCGACTACAACGGGCGAACCCGTCACCCCAGGAAGTTTTAGCGATAATGATCGTTTTGTCTTCCGTGAGGTCAGCGTAGAAGACTTAGAGACGATAGAAACCTACCATCCAGCAAAGCCAACAAACCCGCCAGAGTCCAACGCGTTACGGCGAGGTACTAGGAAGGTAACCCAGCGGGCCACCTCGCCCACTGGTTACCAGTTTTTGGCAGGATATCTCCGTCTAGATCTAACCATCAGGATTCCGTCGTCCACCTGACTGGTTACGGGCTCGAGTACGCTTGCGCGGTTCTTTAACTGCCGTTTTTTTAGCGGTTATTCAGTTTTAATATATCGCGGATCATGGCATCTTTGCCCGGCTCTGAATTCATAACCGTGAGGTAGCCGACTGGTCATTTTAAGAGTGGATGAGGACAGTTCAACTTTTACCCCCGCTGCTTAGGAAACAAAGCCCCCCGGTTATCTGTCAGAATGCACAATCGCTTGGCGCAAACCGCCCGGGAGCTTCCTAAAAACGATTCCCAGCGAAAACTAGGCCACAGGCACAGAGTCCTATCAGGTCTCCAACTTCTACTAGTAGGCTACCGGATGGGTGCTGATCTGTGAATTGGGCCTACCCTAGACATAATAGGTCACAATGGCTCAATCGCACTGGGCCCATTAGCGCATACTTCAAAGAACAACTAGAGCTGTCAACTACAACGGGCGAACCCGTCACCTCAGGAAATTTTAACGATATCAGATCGTTATGTCTCCTGTGAGGTGAGCGCACAAGATGAAAAACAAACCACAGTCTGGAACATATCAAATTTGAATTCAATCGAACAACACCCTGCTTGTAGTTGCCTAACAAATAAACAGACGAAATACCAAATGGTCGTCTTGGGTCGAGTTGAAACAGTGACTTCGCTCCGCTAAGTCAGTTAGAAAGTAAAGGGCGATTTCCTTAAATCTTCGATATTTATTGTGTGAAACGGTGTATCCTTATCTCGTCCCGTTCTTGGTACGAAATGGTACGATGTTGATTAACAGTATGTAGGTGTGCGTACAAAAACAAAGTAGAAAACCATTTCATTCCTCCCAAAAATGCCCAAGGCATGGCGCTGTTTGATAGAGGAACTTGTCCTTCGCGGAAAAATTCTTGTCTGAGCATTAGCCGAGTTTTTTGTCTGAGGCTATCCTTTCTTCTGGAGCGGCATAATCTCGATTCCTTGAGCGTTCTGGGAAATAACTCAAACCACGGTGGAGGGTATTCAAGCGGTCTTTCGTAATTGAGTCACGAGATTTTTTGCCCGCGCATTTGCAAAATTTTAAGCAGCGAACATTTCGAGAACGGATTGAGTGAGGCTTTTATCAATCGAGAACTTATGCAAAGATATGTCGGAGAACGCAACTCGCACGAGAAGCTTTCGAAAACTGAGTAAGTCTTAGTTGTAGCATTGATTATATAAGTTCGAAATGGTAACCCTTCTGAAACGGCGAAATACAGGTAACGCTGACAGCATTGATGGCCAAACTAATAGCAATTTATTTGGTCATCTGTAATAGGCTTAATAATGAATGGTATATTTTTAAAGACTACCTAATTGACTATAAAAACCCAATAATTATTATTAGTGCCATTTATAGCATTTTTTTATACAGCGTAAGTTTTGACTAACCGGCTTCCTTGAAGAGGGTAAATCAGAATGACCAAATAAGCAACTTTTCATAAAAAATAAAATAAGAACATTTTTTAAAAAGTTAGTATAGAAAGCGTTGAGCACGATTTGCCACTAGCCGTGGGTAAAATGTCGCTAATATTGGTTAATAGCGATATTTTACCTACCGCTAGATGGCGCAGCGAGCTTAAACGCTTTTTAAACTTTTTTTTAATAGTCAAGTTTTTCAAATTTTAAATAAAAAATTAAATTAAAAAAAAAGGATTATTTTATCAAAGGTTGCTAACATTCTCGTACTAATTCACCCCCTTGAAGGATGCCGGGTAATTAAAACCCACCCTGTATAATGCTGATTACATCACAGAAATAATACGGAGAGGTAGAAAGCCATATTACGTAATGAAGCCTGTATATCAAATTAAACATTAATATCTTTATAATATTATATAAATAATATTAAAATAATTAGAGCTATGATTTCAAAGTTCATTTATTAATGTATTATATTTTATATCGTATATATATATACGTGTTAAGAGCCCCATCTACAGTTCGCCGCCATAATGTTATACTACGAATTTCGCCTAATTGAACATAATAATAGAAAATTAATCAATTTTTGGAGCTATGACTGCCACTTACAATTTGCGTTTTGTAGAAATATCCTGGTTGCCAAATTGTAGTACCAAGTTGAGCAAACTAATACTCTATATAATCAATGATTGTAGTCAAGAAATTATAGATCATCAAACGCTATCATTATACAAAATTTCATCAAAATCATTGTGACTGCAATTATTAAAAAATAAAAACTTTAATGGTAAAAACAAAGAGCATTACGATGCTTTTCATAGTAAAATCCTGGTTGTTATTATGTAGTACCTACGATGTCGAGCAATCTACAGTTAATAGGATAATCAATGTTTGTAGTAAAGAAATTACAGATCATTTAGCACTAGCATCATACAAAATTTCATCAAAATCATTGTGACTGCAATGATTAAAAAATAAAATAAAAACTTTAATGTTAAAAACAAAGCATTACGTTTCTTTTCGTAGTAAAATCCTGGTTGTTAATATGTAGTAAGATGTCGGGCGATCTACAGTTAATACGATAATCAATGTTTGTAGTAAAGAAATTATAGATCATTTAGCACTAGCATCATACAAAATTTCATCGAAATCATTTTGACTGCAATGATTCGAAAATAGAAACTTTAATAGAAAGAAATAAAGCATTAGGTATAAAGGAACAAGAATATTGGCAGTAACCTACTAAATATATATTCTTTTGTTTGAACTTCACTACCTTTTTAAGGAAGCAATCTTGAATGAAGGAGGGGGGATTAAGTTAGCGATGACGTCATTAGCATTATTCAAATTCTATGTTAATTATGTCCTCGCACCGCTTAAGTGCCAGATAAAATCTTTTCTCGTTTTAGACCGTTTGATGAAACCCGCTATAGTCCGTTAACAATAAAAAATGCTGATTATATCATCATCTTGTTTCACACTTTAGGTTATTCTTATTTTCTTAAAATAGTTAATTTATTAAGATAAACAATGACACGCATCTCAAGCGATAATAGTCTTTAGAAGTAGCTACATTTTTTAAATTAAAACTATAAACTACCCGCGTATATTATCGAACATCTGAAAGCTGCACGGAAAGTCTATTTTGCTTAAGAGGATTAGAAAGGATAGTGGAGTATGTATTTGTAATTATAAACAATATTTTCTTCCTTCTTTTAAAGATACTTGTGCAAAGTTTCCCCAAGATTATCAAAAAATGTGTATCTGTTTAATAAAAATAAAAAATATATATTCGTATCTATTTATAAATATGTCTTTAAAAAAATATAACAAAAATTAATAATCTGTCACGTCATCACTTTTCCATATCCACATTATAATACATATATTATTACATAACAACACATATAAAATAATTTTATTATCTATCACACAACAAATTACATATTATTATTATAACTATGTTTTAATATAAATAGAATAAATTTTACCGCGTGAAATTTGTAGCGGTGTTTCGGAAATGTTGCAACCGCAGTTGTCCAGGACAGACTGAAGTACTGTCAATCGTCATATGCGTGTAGGCGGCAAATTGGTGCTGTTACTTTGCAGATTAAAATTTTAAAAATCCGCCATGCAATCAACACTTACTGTATCTTGTGATACATCCTTGTGCTCGGCGTTGGGCATTGAGAACATTTCAAAAAGAGGGTCATCTAAGATGGTCCAAATAAAAAATCCGTGGGCCATCTAAACTCCATACACCCAAGAATCATCTGCTACCACCGGTAAATTTCGTCTTTACCCTATTTATAACGTCAAACAGTTGCGATATTCTTTGATTTCATACAACTATATTTTATATTTAATTTAGCTAAATTAAAACTCAATTCAATTCAATTAATTTCGATAAAACTTAACAGATTGTTGAAACTTAGCCGATATAAAAATGTCCCAAAGTTAGTAATAATATAATAATAATAGGTAATAATAAATAATAATAATATATTACTAATAATAATATAATAATTATTATAATAAATACAATATTAAATCATAAAATAAAAAAAATAAAAAAACCGCATTCGTTCTTTCAGTTTTTTAGTTTCCTCCTTTACGCCAGTCTGCTTCGTACGATCAAGTAATTTGACAGATTTGATCATTTAAAAAATACCTTCGTCTACTACTAGGATTTTATTATTTCCATATATTTCAACTATACTTGAAAACCAAATATGTAGTAAATTTACCTATACTAATTTATATAAAGGTTTAAAATCAATAAATTTAAAATATTAAATTAAATCGGTATTCAATCAAATCCATGAAGTAATAAAATAATCAAAAGTAATATTATTTAATATTTATTTAATAAGTATTATGGTTTTAATTATTTTACCTATTTTAAATGTATATAATTAAACTTATATGAATTTTTGACATTATATTTGTTTTTATAACTATTTTAAAACTATATTTTTAATACTCCTATTTTTAGTAATCATTTAAGATTGTTATTTGTGATTTTAGAATTTTTCATTACTGTAATCTTCTTTTTATTAATTTTTGGACTTTCATTTAATTAAATTGCTAGTGCCATTTAGTTCTTTTAACGTAATAACATATTATTTGATGGGGCTTTATATACATATATGCAATGCCCGCTCAAGCAAAAGTTTTTCTATGTTAGGGTACATCGGACAGTGAGCATCAATTAACAATTGAGTTCTGTGCTTGTATTTCTTGCTTTAGATTAAGTTGTTTAGTTAGATGTTGATATATTTGATGTTTTCAATAATAAATTATAATATTTTTGATCGACTATAAATTAAATAAAATAATATCAATCATAAAATCTTTTCATTTTAAATTTTCTATATACATTTTACGTGCTTTTTTTTTTCTAAAATCTTACTTTTATTTAGCGTAATTTTCTTTAAGCAATAAAAATATAATTTCTCTTTTTTCTGTGATGAAATCTTCAAATACACCCCAAGCAACATCGTTATAGCATACCTTTTTTAAACGAGCATAAATTACCAGTGTTTAGCGCGTCTAAATATTAATGGGATTCCGTGAGACGCGAGTGGCCCAGCGAAGGCAGCAATCTATTAAAACAAACGACCTGTTGTCGTAAGCCGTTCCAATGCCTTTACGCGTCTGAAGCAATTTGAATAAAAATTGTGAAGAGGGCCGATAGATGATAGTCCAATTTCAACGCATATATCGACGTTTAATTTTTAATTTATATTCAAAGCCGCGGTAATTTTTCATCGGTTCGCTGCTCTAATTCCAGATTATATCATAGAGGAATCGAGTGGCCGGCTAGGGAGGGATGTGCTGCCGGACGGCGCGCCGTGGGAAGTCAACTTGTACAGCTACGGCAATACACAAGCGATAAACAAAACACTTAGGCAATGCAAACACTAGGACGATAGGGATGTCATAGACTCTTACTTTTTATCGATAATATTTATGATTATAGAGGTGTCCGCCAGGAGATTCGTAACTAAACAAGGTTGGAAAGAAGATCACGCAGTGTGATTTTATAAAAGACTTTTTACTTTTAGCAAATATACTACCGCTCAAAAGTATTTAGGCACCTACTTTCTATTGTTTTTATTACAAAAAAAAAAGTATTTTAAAATCCATTTTTTTAAGTACATTTGGGTACATTTATATAGCTCATAAATAAAATTTATTTAGGCACCTGATACCTAGCGGGTCATAATACCTATATTAAAGATATTTGATATTAACCCTTGGAGTAAATGGGTATTTTCATGGATGCATCTGTCTCTTTTGCAGGATTTTCGACGACATCGACGGCGCTCGACTTAAAGTACTATAACTACGAAACTACTACACCAATCATAAAAAGAATAACTGCACAATAATTGCATTGAAATTTCGAATATAGAATATTGAAATATCATTTTGTAAAACAATTAGATAATTATGAATAAATATGAGAACGTCAAAGAAGTGTAAAAAACGCGCGACCAGATTTGGTCGACTCGTACTCAACGGATAATTGTTTCGCGACCAGATTTGGTTGACTCATACTCAACGGGTTAATGAAAGATCAGGAATAAAAGAGTCATTTAATAATAAGGGTAAGATATTTTTTTTATTTTATTGTAGGTATCCCTATTTACATTTTCTTTTTAAAGCCTATTTAAGCGTTATCCGTCCAAATAAACTTGAAGGGAAAAATATAATATAATATATAAAGACTAGAGGTACTTCAATTTAATTTATTTGTGCACATTTTGTGTATATTAGTATTTTATATTAGTATGTATTTTTTTTTAAATATGTATTTATTGTATTAATTTATGTACTACTATATATTGGTGTTGGGTGTAATAATAATTTCTTACTACTATATATTTTTTGTATGAAGGTATAACTCTTTGTGCTTGTGTATTTGTATTATGCAAGAATGAATGTTTTGAACTTTATACCAATAATAATTATATAACCTAACGTCATACATGTCAGCTCGCAATATGCTAAGTCAAATATCAGCATCCCTATAGTATCCGCAGTACAAACTGGCGACTGGGGCAATTAGAGACAGTTAACATAGGAATGGTACCATGTCGATAAAATATTTATCTATACTAATATTATAAAGAGGTAAAGTTTGTGATGTTGTAGGAAGTAATCTCTGGATCTAATGAACCGATTTTGAAAATTCTTTTACCAATAGAAAGCCACATTATTTGTGAGTGTTATAAGTTATATATTAATCCGAAAAATGAAAAGACCTTTTCGTGGTAGTCGGATTTGCAAAGTAAGTCGGAGAATAAGCGGTGGAACAAAAACGTTTCTAACTAACACTGCCTTAACGATGAGAGATATAATAATGATTAAGTTCTAGATAAAAGTTGTAGAGCTTGATAATGCCTACAAAAAAGTCAGCGACAGCATATGTCTAACTTTTATATTATATTAATTATGAATTCTTATCAAAATAAGTAAATTTATCGTCTCAAGTGTTTAAAACAAAAGACTTTTCCCTTTTACTGCATAAATAATTAAAGAGATAATACGACATAGGTATGGAACCGTATCGTAATCTGTACTTCTATACTAATATTATAAAGAGGTAAAGTTTGTGACGTTGTAGGAATTAATCTCTGGATCTACTGAACCGATTTTGAAAATTCTTTTACCAATAGAAAGCCACATTATTTGTGAGTGTCATAGGCTATTAATCCGAAAACTTAAAAGACTTTTACCTGCTAAAATTAGATAGATAAAATTCCTAGATTTAGCCAAAAGCGGTGAGTAAATACCGTAATAGGTGGTAAGTAGCTAACCGATTAGGACTATTAATTGTAGTAACCGTAACAGTTCGATTTCGACATTTTATGACATTTTAACGACGCTTTTGCCAAATTAGTTTTCGTCTACTTTAATTATTGTGCGTACTGTGTAGGTCATTAGGCATTATTGATAACAAAATATTCTGCTATAAAAGGCTTAATGTCAAAGAGCATAACTCATTCGTTATACGAACTCTATTTGTGAATCTACATCATGATGGAAGATTTTTGCAAAACTAATTTGACCAAGTTAAGAAGTGATGTTAACCAGCAAAGCCGGCATGTCATTATCAACATTTATAAGTGGTTTCATAAGTTGAAAGAAGACCCTGATGTCATAAGGAAAATTGATTTTCAACAACCAAGAAAGTTGGCAGCATTAGTTTGTGGAACGAGCGAACGAACTCTAGATCGAATTCGGAAACGATTCAAAAATCTCCAGAACGAAGACCTGGCCAAAGCACATAATATAATTGACACCCATTCTCATGTTATTGATCTATAAGACGATAGTGACAGTGAACACGAATATGAATAGCTTGCTGACTTTCTTTGTTCAGTTTTATTTTTTTTTTTGTATAACAATTATTTTATTGTCAACTATTATAAATTTGATACTTTTATATTTTTATTTTAATAATTCAATATCAATATTTATATGTTTAACTTATTTAATATTTATCGTAATGAAACAATACTGAAATATAAATAGGATAGAAAATGATGCGGTAAATTCGTTTTCTATCCTATTTATAATGTCAAAAACCGCGATAGTCTTCGATTTTATAATACTGAAATAATATTTATTTCCCTCGTTTCATTACTTTATCGACATTCCTTTTGTATGCGTAAACTACCTACACTACGGTTACAGGTATCGCTCCATAAGGCCGTGCAAGTGCGAAAGAGATGGCACGATTTCGATGATAAATTACCTGACTCGCCACTTTGTAATGCGGATAGTATAGATACGGGCGTTCTTGCTCAGTTAGGTACGCGATGAGCCAACGGCTATGGGTTTAACTTGTTTATCCTGCACGTTTTATTGTACTGTATACCGAATATCGTAGCCATTCGTCTGTAAATCATGTTGTTTATAATAAATAAATAAAATAAAATAAAATATAAATACATTTAAAAAATCTTCCTAGACTTGCCGTGCGGAGCTGGACGATGGGTTTTCCAGTAGTTTCAGCAAAGTTATTTTAGCTATCTACAAACGTTTGGATGACTATCGTCTGGTTCCCTGCAAGAGAGTCCATTTTCTTTCGGGTAAAAAAATACAAAATATGTTTATTTATTATTTTTCTTATACTATTATAATAATACGTTTATATTGCTATTCGTGTGTCTAAATATTTATATGTATAAATATTATACATCTTATATATGTTATGGACATTAAAATATTACTACTAATAGCATATATAATTATAGTTTTAAGTATTAATATATAACCTAAATAATAATATCATGACCTGATAAAGTAGGTGTCTCTAAATGATTTCTCATGGCGTTAGTTATAATCAGCACAAGAACATATTTTTTGACAAATTCCGTAGCTAATTACAAATACATGCTGTTTATTTACCTAAATAAATATTGGTACCTAAATAATTCATGTTAATTTACCTAATAAAATGCTTTTTACGTTTACGACTATTAATTATTCGTTTTCAATACATTTTAATTTGATTTTTTGACGTGCTGTTTAGGATGGTACAAGTCCCTAAAAGTAATATCATTATAATGTCTAATTTAATAGTCGATGTTTTATCATCCCTACGAAATGTTTGGGGTGCCGTCACACACCTGCTGTTAGCATCGCTCGTCCGTCGGCGCCAGGTTATAATGACCGCTACACACTGTGTATTTATGTTGTATCATTATGGACAATTATTCCAAATGCGGGCGGCTCGCACGGACGGACGGACCGTCAGCTACGCCGCGAACAAACAGTTGTGAACCATTCAGAGAGAGTGTTATTGCAGAATACCCGCTGTGTTATCTCCCAATGTGTCGCATTCGGGTCCCTACTATTTACCATTAGGCTTTTAGGCCGGCCGTTACACGCATGTAGCGACTGCGGCATAGGTATTCATTATCGCTACTATAAATATGAACGTGTAATGAAAATTAATGATAACGTTAACTCTGCTAGAAGACGAGGCGGGCGGCCTAGTTTGCTATTATTGAGGCGCGATTATTAACGTACTTACAGAGAATAACCAAATTATTATACTCAAGCACACATTTCAGTTTTTATTTGCAATACCGTAAACTATACACCTACTAGTTTTCATATAACTTTAGCGATAACCCTTTATAGTTTATAGATATATAATTGGTATATTTTCATTCAAAATAGATTATATAAGGTATACGGTAAAGCTCTAATATATTTGAAAAAATATCTTAGGATGTTTATGTAATTTTTTGAAAAGTGGTACATTAAATGGTGGCAATGTGGTCAACAATGTACCATAAAAAAATCAATAAAACAGTATCAATTCGTTAATCTAGTGGGTTGCTTTGTGGTTGATTATAAATAGCAGGCCATATTAAATAACATGCAATCAAGAAAAACTTTCAAGTAGAACATTTTTTTTTAATTTTTTTCATATTACAAAAAATTGCCAATCAGTTCAATGATAGGTGGAAAACAAAATTAAACTAACAGGAATGATATATTAAATGCCCCGGATGTTCTGCAGCTCTGCAGTATCCGATCTTCATATTCTGGCCATCTAGAACGCTAAAAATCTATTCATACAGCTTAATATTAATACATATTTATTGGAATAAATGCTACAAAACTACATATGAGTAAGTATTAATATCAAAACTCTAGATGGCAGATAAGTTGTCTGAAAGTCTAATTATAAGAAAAGATCCGCATCCTTATCAGATCCTTTCCACCAGACAAAGTTTGACGAGGTTCTTTTATAGTAGAAATTAATCCGAAACACAAAAAATGTCTTCCAAAACTCACTGCATGCAACTAACTGATCACTTATAGAGCAGATCGTTCAGCATCTAGTCATGATTATGACAAAATAAATATAATTGTACTAACTTCCTTCATGTCCACTGGTTGGCCTATTTTATAAAAAAAAATCAGGAGTGGTTCATCGTTTGAACAGGAGGTTATAGTTAAGGCAGTTTACGGTATTCAAAATTACTATACTACTGTGCTTTCTATTAACATCGATGATTTTTATTGTAAAGAATATATATAAATCTATAGGTTTTGGTATTATTTGATTTTATATCTATTCTAGAATTACAGTAATCGGGTTAAGTATATTTAGAGGATTTTACCTGAAAATGACAATTTTAAAAAAAGCGGTTGTGACACCCCAAGATTTTCCCGGCAATTAGCCAAGGACGTTATCTCATTCAATTCAAAGTCGAATTACAAGCACGCGTCGCCGTTAAGCCTTCGAATTTCGTACGAGCGACACAACTCAATAAAGATTTAAATCTCGAACGTCGTGCGATATCAAACGCGTGACGCAGCAAATTTAAATATATGATTCCCTTATTCATTTGTATATATATATATATATATATATATATATTTGTGTGCATCACCACTATCCAACAAGATCCCGTAGCATGCTAAGTTCGGTAAGTCATGCATTATCTAAGTCGGAGAGGCTAGCCTATATCGCCGGCCCAGCGGTTTACAACAAACTCAGCGAGCACATTAGGCAGGCGCAATCTCTTGACGTGTTTAAGAGACGCCTTAAGAGGTACCTCACAGATAAGGCGTTTTACTCACTGGAGGAATATTACTCGAGTGAAGTCTAAAATGCTTTGGTGGTTAAAGTGTTTATTGATTTCTTTGCATTTTGTCTTGTATTTCTTCTATTTACATTATTCTTGTACTTTTTTTTGTTTATTGTTATTTATCCTTGACGATAAATATATATATATATATATATATATATATATATATATATATATATATATATATATATATATATATATATATATATATATATATATATATATATATATATATATATATATATATATATATATATATATATATATATATATATATATATATATATATATATATATATATATATATATATATATATATATATATATATATATATATATTTAGAAATATTTGATAGTTTTGTGTATATATTCTTTTTAGAATTGATCAATAAGATGATTATAAAGTAAATAATTATAAAAGCCACTTACATCGTGACGAAGGATTCCCTTGATCGGATTCGGGAATGCTTTAGGTGTTAACGAGAATGATGAATGCCTCTCACTTGCGGAAAGAGGAGTAGGTTTAAGTTGGGCCCATTTTACAACTAGTAACGCTCACCCTTCATCCAATTATCTCAAAAATTAAGCTACAATCCTTCTTTATACGTAAACTCACCCAATTTCCTATTATTTCAAGGGAAATAACAAGACAAGACGAGCTACTTGACAGATGGAAGAATTTAAAATTTCGAATTTCGTTTTTTTATTTTCTAAAGGTGCGATATAAAGAAGCTGCGATCAATATTCAGCTGAAAACTTAAAACTAAAAGCGTGACATGCCCTCATATCAATGTAAGGAAGCAGTCAGCTCTTTCCTATTAGTTGGAAAGATTACCTTTAACCTTAATGGATTATTTACAATGAACGAAACATAAAATACGTAAAAATTCAATATTTTGAAATATTTGATAGTTTTGTGTATATATTCTTTTAAGAATTGATCAATAAGATGATTATAAAGTAAATAATTATAAAAGCCACTTACATCGTGACGAAGGATTCCCTTGATCGGATTCGGGAATGCTTTAGGTGTTAACGAGAATGATGAATGCCTCTCACTTGCGGAAAGAGGAGTAGGTTTAAGTTGGGCCCATTTTACAACTAGTAACGCTCACCCTTCATCCAATTATCTCAAAAATTAAGCTACAATCCTTCTTTATACGTAAACTCACCCAATTTCCTATTATTTCAAGGGAAATAACAAGACAAGACGAGCTACTTGACAGATGGAAGAATTTAAAATTTCGAATTTCGTTTTTTTATTATATTTTATTATATTTTATATTTTAAGTTTTCAGCTGAATATTGATCGCAGCTTCTTTATATCGCACCTTTAGAAAATAAAAAAACGAAATTCGAAATTTTAAATTCTTCCATCTGTCAAGTAGCTCGTCTTGTCTTGTTATTTCCCTTGAAATAATAGGAAATTGAGTGAGTTTACGTATAAAGAAGGATTGTAGCTTAATTTTTGAGATAATTGGATGAAGGGTGAGCGTTACTAGTTGTAAAATGGGCCCTACTTAAACCTACTCCTCTTTTCGCAAGTGAGAGGCATTCATCATTCTCGTTAACACCTAAAGCATTCCCGAATCCGATCAAGGGAATCCTTCGTCACGATGTAAGTGGCTTTTATAATTATTTACTTTATAATCATCTTATTGATCAATTCTAAAAAGAATATATACACAAAACTATCAAATATTTCAAAATATTGAATTTTTACATATTTTATATTTCGTTCATTGTAAATAATCCATTTAGGTTAAAGGTAATCTTTCCAACTAATAGGAAAGAGCTGACTGCTTCCTTACATTGATATGAGGGCATGTCACGCTTTTAGTTTTAAGTTTTCAGCTGAATATTGATCGCAGCTTCTTTATATCGCACCTTTAGAAAATAAAAAAACGAAATTCGAAATTTTAAATTCTTCCATCTGTCAAGTAGCTCGTCTTGTCTTGTTATTTCCCTTGAAATAATAGGAAATTGAGTGAGTTTACGTATAAAGAAGGATTGTAGCTTAATTTTTGAGATAATTGGATGAAGGGTGAGCGTTACTAGTTGTAAAATGGGCCCAACTTAAACCTACTCCTCTTTCCGCAAGTGAGAGGCATTCATCATTCTCGTTAACACCTAAAGCATTCCCGAATCCGATCAAGGGAATCCTTCATCACGATGTAAGTGGCTTTTATAATTATTTACTTTATAATCATCTTATTGATCAATTCTAAAAAGAATATATACACAAAACTATCAAATATTTCAAAATATTGAATTTTTACATATTTTATATTTCGTTCATTGTAAATAATCCATTTAGGTTAAAGGTAATCTTTCCAACTAATAGGAAAGAGCTGACTGCTTCCTTACATTGATATGAGGGCATGTCACGCTTTTAGTTTTAAGTTTTCAGCTGAATATTGATCGCAGCTTCTTTATATCGCACCTTCAGAAAATAAAAAAACGAAATTCGAAATTTTAAATTCTTCCATCTGTCAAGTAGCTCGTCTTGTCTTGTTATTTCCCTTGAAATAATAGGAAATTGAGTGAGTTTACGTATAAAGAAGGATTGTAGCTTAATTTTTGAGATAATTGGATGAAGGGTGAGCGTTACTAGTTGTAAAATGGGCCCAACTTAAACCTACTCCTCTTTCCGCAAGTGAGAGGCATTCATCATTCTCGTTAACACCTAAAGCATTCCCGAATCCGATCAAGGGAATCGTTCGTCACGATGTAAGTGGCTTTTATAATTATTTACTTTATAATCATCTTATATATTATATATATATATATATATATATATATATATATATATATATATATATATATATATATATATATATATATATATATATATATATATATATATATATATATATATATATATATATATATATATATATATATATATATATATATATATATATATATATATATATATATATATATATATATTTGTTTGCTAATATGTATGGAAGTTTGCCAATCTGTATCTGACTTGTATACCAGTATACTAATAAAATGAATGGGTATAAATATGAATAATGGAATTTAATTATTATTTAAGTCGCTTGTTTAAGAGATATTTCAAACAAATGAATCACAATGTGATAGCGTCCATCTGTGCGCCGAATTTCAAGACTCCCAAGTCCAAAATGTTGAGATTGAAGTATGACTAGCGCACCCTCTGGTGGACCTTCAAATCGTTTCAACTCTTGCCATAACCAAATGTTGCCCGCATGCGTGCCAAATTTGGCACGCATGCGTGCCAAATTTCAGCTCCATCGGATAAAGCGTTTGGACGCTATCGTTTATATTTAATTTTTTAAACATATTTTTATAACGTAATTGAGATATTTTTCATTTCAAATAATTTGACTACCTATTTTTAAATATCTCTTTTATTTTATTTCCATCCTAAAATATTTTTTCTGAATGATATTTCAAGATTTTTTAAATGCTTTAAAGTACCTAATTCAATTTCTTTGGTTTTATCTTTAAATTATAATCAAACGTGGTAAACCTGCATTAGAACAGTCCTAGTTCTAGTTAGACGACGTTGACGTAGATCAAGACACTGCAGTGTCCTTTCTTTACTGCTACTTGTCCAAACATGATTATTTGGTAATGTTGTAGGAATGTATATCTCCTGTTATACTTTAGATAAATAAATAATAAATTTTATGGCCTTGCAAAAACAACTTGACGTGGTTCGTTATATATTTAAGGATTTAATAATTTAATATGTTGCAGATCTCCTTTATAATAGAACTTGAATAATACCCGTGCTCGCGCGGCAACCAGAGTAATATATCTAACAAACGTATTTACGTTTGTTATTTATAAACTATTTTAGTTTCAGTAAAACTATAAACCCTCGCTTAACTTTATCCAGTATGCAGCTAACGAAAAGCGAAAGTGAAGCAATGAAGAAAGAGCGAAAGCGCAAAAAAAATATGTCGGAGAGGCTTTCTGATAGACCACGTTCTTAAACTAAAGTTGAGGGATAGCTGGCCGAATTCCAATCATCCTTTTCACATTCGTATAAGGGTTGTATTACACAAACGCCTCGAAAACGCTTTAAATGCTGCGGACTTACTATAATGGTAAAAAAAAACCGATTTTCAAATATAAAAGGAATATACCAGATAAGGTGACTATCCTATTTGACTTACATATACGCGTTGAACTCGCTAAAAGTTCGGACTCTCCGTTTCAGACAGGGTGGTTTTTGCCAAAACCTATAAATAGATCTCCCTTATTTTTTAAATAGTAACACACCCTTTTTTAAAATATGCGTTCTCATCTATTTAGGATAATATTGGTCTAAATGTCAACCCTGAATATAACTCTCGAATTATATAAGGGTTGAATTTTGTAACAACTTCTAAAATGCTCTCTTTAGCTAAAGGGAGTATATTTTGGCTATTATCCACTAGAGAGCCAACTATTGGAATGACACTCACTGCGGCATGTTTTCAACCATCGAAAATTTGTTTGTAGTGGTTGTTAGATTGATAATATTTATTTTTTTTTCATTTATTTATTTCCATCCGTATTTTTAACATAATGTTAACATTTGTTTTTAACATATTGTAGAAACGTAATATCTGTGTATATTTATATAATTACATATTATTCCACCGTTTTCACAATATATAAATTGATCACCAGGTACATATACTTCAAATTTCCACATTATTGTTTTGATGATATGCAACATTTTAATACTGGTGATACTCAAAAAAATAATTATTAAAATGTCCTACTCAACCTACTCACTAAAGCCACAAATTAAAAAAATCAATAAAAATAAACAAGATAATATAAAATCAGAAAACTCAAAATAATAGAAAATGCTAGTTACAATTGTCAAAAAATAATTGACAGTCTTCAAAAAATCACCTAAAATTAACAAACTCTTCGATTAAATAAACAACTTTTTTAATAATAATTTTTTGTAATTATTTGAATAAGCTTTCCATTTGAATTATTTTAAAACATTCCGGTGGCCTGTTAAAGCACGCATACTAATGTATAACGCTGGCTTAATCAATGAAGGCGACTTTTTCGCATATAATTCCATAATTGCATAAATATGGAGATCGGCCGCCAGCGAATTGTCACAACAGATAAACCACCGATTGGTGGTATTGGCATTCCAGCGGTTAAGCTTCAAAATTGTCATCAAATAATTCCCCGTATTACCTAGACAATTGAAGATATAGAGATTACTAACTCTCCTATTAACAACTTGCGTTATGCTGGTGGCATATTTCTATTGAAAATATGGTTAAAATTTGTCAAGAACTCTTGGAAGAACTAAATTGTGTTAAAACCGAAAGTAACACTTTGGAGTTGTCAAGTACAATGGACGAACCCGCCACCCCAGGAAGGTATACCGGAATTCGATCATTCTTTCAACAGATACTTAAGGACAAAACAGTCCACCGTCTAACTAAGGCGTAGTTCGATAATGGACATGGCAAATGAAGAAGAAGAAGATTGTAACTACTGCCTGTAAATATATTATAAATACCTGCTTTGACATAAGAAGATAATAACACTGTTGGCATGACATTGTTGCATCTACCGTTATTATAATCATTATGTATACTAGGTCCCCATAATGCGGAAGCGTATCTAGGACAGCAGTGCAGTCATGTCCGCCCGAGCCTTTGCCGCGCGATGGTCGGAATTAAGGGACGCAACAAGGGCATTAATTAGCGCCTGTAGCGCCTCTCATACGGAGACGGAAACCTGGAGGCTGACCTGCACCCCTCAAGGGCCGCTTAATTAACAAAATTAACAATGTCATCAACGAGCTACTCATTCCACTCCACCTGTGCGCAGTAATGGTACAAGCTAAGTAGGTATGTAGCGATGTGCTCGGTTCGTCCATTTGCAATTTTTAAAGGTGTTAGCAGGGATACAGCCTTTTTCCGCTAGTTTTCTACTCAGAAAAAATATCACGATCTCTAAAAAGAAACACTGAAGCTATTGAGGTTACTGGCTATCTCATTAACACCTTGCGTTATGCAGAGGGTATTTTTTATTAAAAACAAATTTAAAGGACTTGAAAGACCTCTTGCAAGAACTAAATAGTGTCAACACTGTTATACTATCCGCATTACAAAGTGGCGAGTCATGTCAATTATCATCGAAATCCTGCTATCTCTTTCGCACTTGCACGGCCTTATGGAGCGGTACTCGCAACCGTAGTGCAGGTAGTTTTACGCATACAAAAGGAATGTCGATAAAGTAATGAAATGAGGGAAATAAATATTATTTCAGTATTGTTTCATTACGATAAATTTAAAATAAGTTAAAAATATAAATATTGATATTGAATTATTAACATAAAAACATAAAAGTATCAAATATATAATAGGTGACAATAAAATAATTGTTATATAAAAAAAAATTAAAACTAAACAAAGAAAGTCAGCGAGCTATTCATATTCGTCTTCACTGTCACTATCGTCTTGTAACTTGTAGATTAATAACAAGACAGTGGGTGTCAATTATATGTGCTTTGGCCAGGTCTGCGTTCTGGAGATTTTCTAATTCGATTCCGAATTCGATCTAGAGTTCGTTCGCTCGTTCCACAAACTAATGCTGCCAGCTGCTATTATATATTGCTATTATATATTATTATTATTATTACCTATTTAGTATTACTTGTCTATAGTTCTAATATTATTTTGGTGTAGTGAGAATTTCATTTTAACTTGATTTGATTAAAAAAAAAATATTTAACTTGATTTGATTCAATTTTTTTTTTTTTTTTAGTTTGTATTTTTTAATCATTTGTATTGGTGTTCTCCTTAGAACAGGCTCTGCCTAGTTAGGAGCAACACAATCAATTTTAAGTGCTAACGGTGTAATTTTTTTTGTGGAGCAATAAATAAATAAAATAAAATAAAATAAACTTTCTTGGTTGTTGAAAATCAATTTTCCTTATGACATCAGGGTCTTCTTTAAACTTATGCAACCACTTATAAATGTTGAGAATGACCTGCCGGCTTTGCTGGTTAACATCACCTCTTAACTTGGTCAAATTGGTTTTGCAAAAATCTTCCATCATGATGTAATTGCCCGAATCGCCACTTTGTACTGCGGATAGTAGTAATAATGTAGTGTTCACTGTCAATGTTCAGAAGACGAATTGATTTGCTGTTGGAAAAATAGGTTCAGCAACGGTCGTAAGAGATATTGTAATTGAAATTGAATATAATTAATTTGCATTTAAAAATTAAAATACACAAAGACGAGCGTATTGCCACATGTCAATATCTTGCAATTAACGTAATGATACCGTACAGTGATGCATGTACGCGTTGTGGACATAAAGGTTATTCTGAGCAAAATACAAACTACTATATTTAAAAAAGATAATGTCCGCAGAGAGGAAATTGAGGGAGAAAGGAGAGAAAAAGGGAAGAACTGTTTACTTTTTAGGAAGGTAATACTTTTCGAGGTGAGTCTAAAATAATACTAAAGAGGGCGAGTTTCGTATACTTGCTGAGAGATCGTTCCATAGTCTTGCACCATGGACACAGAAAGAGTAGGAGTAACAATCATTATTATGACGAGGAATTTTGAGTAAATGGTCAGGGGCTGACCAAAGTAATAAGACCGTGGGGACTTAGCGGATCAAACAGCTTGGGGAGAGAGGATGGTGTATTCTAAGTGACTCGTTTCAGAAATCCTTGTTTCGAGAGGCTGCAAATATAGTTGTTATAGCCAGTATGATCTGACCGTTCGGTATCGGACATCGCACCTGAAGAGTAGGAAGAATTGTAATTACACCCCGAAAATATAATTATATATATAATTATAATTATATATATATATAATAATATATAATTATATTAATATATATAATATATATAATTATATAATATATATATATATATATAATAATATATATATATATAATTATAATTATATATATATATATATATATATATATATATATATATATATATATATATATATATATATATATATATATATATATATATATATATATATATATATATATATATATATATATATATATATATATATATATATATATATATATATATATATATATATATATATATATATATATATATATATATATATATATATATATATATATATATATATGAGAAATGTCATGGAGATGAATACGACTTGTGTCGAAATATTCTCAATCATATAATTTCTTCTAAAATAAGTTACTAACATCCATTTCTGTTACAGAAACCATCCTCCTATACTTATTACATCCAAGGGCATACAGTAATTCGGCTGCAATAACTAAGAACATCATAAATTATCAATTGCGGAAACAGGTGCTGCTGCCCTAAGTATTTAAAGAGGACATTAACTATCGGTAAAATGTTTCTGGTCCACCAGGACCCCAGATAAGTAACTTTTCATGAATCTAATTTTATATATTATTGAAAATAATTTAAAAAAATTTACACCCTTAAAATATCAATATATATATATATATATATATATATATATATATATATATATATATATATATATATATATATATATATATATATATATATATATATATATATATATATATATATATATATATATATATATATATATATATATATATATATCTTATATATAAAATTCTCGTGTCACAATGTTCGTTCCCGTACTCCTCCGAAACGGCTTGACCGATTCTCATGAAATTTTGTGAGCATATTGAGTAGGTCTGAGAATCGGCCAACATCTATTTTTCATACCCCTTAGTGATAAGGGTTGTCCACCCTAAACATTTTTCTTTAATTTTTAGACATGTTTTTAATTTCTTTATTTGTTTATTATGTCGCATTAAAAAATACATACAACCCTAAATTTTTACCCTTTTATCACCAAACCTTATTTTTTAATAGCCATTTTAGTAATTTAATCATTTTTCATCCCCGGTCGATAACTGATCAATCGTCATTTAATTAGTTATCCCCGCCAGTTGTCTACAGGTGTCACTTCTCACCCAGTAAACAGCACGGAGTAGGGATGAGAACGAAGCCGGTCTCCTGTTTCTCTCACACAATAAGATGACAATAAGATGTTTCTCTTACACAATATGTTTCTCTCACTCCCTACACAGTTGTAGGCCATCATTATTGTTTATGCATCAAGTGTAGTAGTAACGTTGACAATTATTATTTGGCTATTTTAGTGTAACTCTCATATTAACTATTAATCATTCCTATTTTATTAATAATAATAAAATTATCAATTTAGAGTGTATTTTGTACGATTAGTTAATCAAGTGATTTTCATAACCTCAAAAGTACTCAACACGTGGCACGAGCTTCCACCAACAACGGCTTTTGTGTTGTAAGTATATTTTTTGTTAAATTTAATCGAAAATGTTGTTGGAAACGGTCAAAAAGATTCGGTGGAATTTAATTTTTATTAAAATTGGGCAAACTTTTTTTTGTATTCATTTTTTTTTACCATTTCTAACCATATATTTTCGATATGATTATGAAAAATAAAATTTTTCGCTTTTATAAAACAGTCTAATGTTTACATGAATATGTAAATGAATGTGTGTACAACCAAATATTAAATACATTATAACTATGGCCAAGATTTTTGCCGTGATTTCATTTTAACATTTTACAATTAATGCTCTTAAGGTGACGCTATTGGCTAAATCAAATTCAACTTTCTTTTGAGACAGGCGAGGGGTGAGATGAAGCGGGGTACGATTACGGTAGGGGTATTTTTTAGCGCCCTCTATGAGTACACGGTTATAACTACTTGATTGCGCGCGACCACCGCGTAAAATTAGCGCTGTCGTCGCTCACGGCGCCATAGCGACATGTGACGTCGCCATTGGGACATGCGCTCGCAACCTAAGTTCGCGGTCGGCGCCGCTGTGGAAGCAGTTTTAATCTATACTAATATTATAAAGAGGTAAAGTTTGTGACGTTGTAGGAAGTAATCTCTGGATTTACTGAACCGATTTTGAAAATTCTTTTACCAATAGAAAGAATGTTATTTGTGAGTGTCATAGGCTATATATTAATCCGAAAAATGTTAGGACTTTTTAGTGGTAGTAGGATTTCCAAAGTAAGTCGGAAAAAACGGTCGAACGAAAACGTTTCTAACTAACGCTGCCTTAACGATGAGAGATATATGATTAAGTTTTAGAAAAAAGGTGTAGAGCTTGATAATGCCTACAAAAAAGTCAGCGACAGCATATATGTAACTTTTATATTTAAGTCACAAAAAGTAGTTTTTCAAATTAAAAAAATAATTTAAATCGTTAGGTCATGTTTATTGGTCATATTATCAACAATTATGAATTATTATCAAAATAAGTAAATTTATCGTATTAAGTGTTTAAAACAAAACACTTTTTCCTTTTACTGCATAAATAGTTAAAGAGATAATACGACATAGGTATGGAACCGCGACCGTGTCGTCTATCTATACTAATATTATAAAGAGGTAAAGATTGTGAGGTTGTAGGAAGAAATCTCTGGATCTACTGAACCGATTTTGAAAATTCTTTTACGAATAGAAAGCCACGTTATTTGTGAGTGTCATAGCCTATATATTAATCCAAAAATGTAAAGACTTTTTCGTGGTAGTCGGATTTCCAAAGTAAGTCGGAAAAAACGGTCGAACGAAAAGGTTTCTAACTAACGCTGCCTTAACCATGAGAGATATATGATTAAGTTCTAGAAAAAAGTTGTAGAGCTTAATAATGCCTACAAAAAAGTCAGCGACAGCATATGTCAAACTTTTATATTTAAGTCACAAAAAGTAGTTTTTCACATTAAAAAAATAATTTAAATCGTTAGGTCATGTTTATTGGTCATATTATCAACAATTATGAATTATTATCAAAATAAGTAAATTTAACGTCTCAAGTATTTAAAACAAAAGACTTTTCCCTTTTACTGCATATAATTTTACTTTTACTGCATAAATGGTTAAAGAGATAAGATACTCACAAATAAGACACTCACAAGAAGACACTCACAAATAACGGTAATATAGTCAAATTGGCATGCAAATACATACATACATATGCAGTAAAAATATAACCCGTCTTTTGGCAGTCAGGCAATAAATCATAGCACTCAGTACTAACCAAACCACACTCATAATTTCATAACAAGTAGGTAAAATGTTTTACCGCCCAACGAAGTGGGCACGGGTCAGCTAGTAAATATATATATATATATATATATATATATATATATATATATATATATATATATATATATATATATATATATATATATATATATATATATATATATATATATATATATATATATATATATATATATATATATATATATATATATATATATATATATATATATATATATATATGTATATATATATATATATATATATATATATATATATATATATATATATATATATATATATATATATATATATATATATATATATATATATATATATATATATATATATATATATATATAGGATGATGTTTTTATTTAAAATAAAGTTAGTAAAAGCTCCTTAAAAAGTAGCGAAGGAAATCCCAGATTGTATTGGGAAATGCTTATGTTTGAATGAGATATACTTACGGATGTGCACGACTTTCGACGGTGCAATGTAAGTTTAAAGGTCCTTTTGCAGTCGACTAACGATCACTATTCATCCATATATTTCATAAATAGGGCTTATCCTTATGCAACACAAAATGCCTTCAATTGAGACGAATTAAGCGAAAAAATAAAAAATTAAACTATTGATCACTTCGGCAAAGCCGTTTTCCAAATGAAAGTGACATTACGAAATAATTCAAATTTCGAATGCTACCAACATTCAAAATATGATAGAATTGGCTGAGTTTGTTATCAACGAGCCATTAAATCGAAATAAAAATAAAAAACCTCCATATGCTCAATGAAATGAAAGAAGAAACTTCAATCTTAATTTCTGGCAGAGGAGTTTATAATAAAGATTGTATAATGTTATCAAAATAGGGTAAACCTATATAAAATTGTATAATATTAAAAAATTGTAAAGAAATATTGTAGAAAACAGTATAATATTGTTATATTTGATAAGGTTTGTAAAGAAATCCGTTTATAGGATGATGTTTTTATTTAAAATAAAGTTAGTAAAAGCTCCTTAAAAAGTAGCGAAGGAAATGCCAGATTGTATTGGGAAATGCTTATGTTTGAATGAGATATACTTACGGATGTGCACGACTTTCGACGGTGCAATGTAAGTTTAAAGGTCCTTTTGCAGTCGACTAACGATCACTATTCATCCATATATCTCATAAATAGGGCTTATCCTTATGCAACACAAAATGCCTTCAATTGAGACGAATTAAGCGAAAAAATAAAAAATTAAACTATTGATCACTTCGGCAAAGCCGTTTTCCAAATGAAAGTGACATTACGAAATAATTCAAATTTCGAATGCTACCAACATTCAAAATATGATACAATTGGCTGAGTTTGTTATCAACGAGCCATTAAATCGAAATAAAAATAAAAAACCTCCATATGCTCAATGAAATGAAAGAAGAAACTTCAATCTTAATTTCTGGCAGAGGAGTTTATAATAAAGATTGTATAATGTTATCAAAATAGGGTAAACCTATATAAAATTGTATAATATTAAAAAATTGTAAAGAAATATTGTAGAAAACAGTATAATATTGTTATATTTGATAAGGTTTGTAAAGAAATCCGTTTATAGGATGATGTTTTTATTTAAAATAAAGTTAGTAAAAGCTCCTTAAAAAGTAGCGACGGAAATGCCAGATTGTATTGGGAAATGCTTATGTTTGAATGAGATATACTTACGGATGTGCACGACTTTCAACGGTGCAATGTAAGTTTAAAGGTCCTTTTGCAGTCGAATAACGATCACTATTCATCCATATATCTCATAAATAGGGCTTATCCTTATGCAACACAAAATGCCTTCAATTGAGACGAATTAAGCGAAAAAATAAAAAATTAAACTATTGATCACTTCGGCAAAGCCGTTTTCCAAATGAAAGTGACATTACGAAATAATTCAAATTTCGAATGCTACCAACATTCAAAATATGATACAATTGGCTGAGTTTGTTATCAACGAGCCATTAAATCGAAATAAAAATAAAAAACCTCCATATGCTCAATGAAATGAAAGAAGAAACTTCAATCTTAATTTCTGGCAGAGGAGTTTATAATAAAGATTGTATAATGTTATCAAAATAGGGTAAACCTATATAAAATTGTATAATATTAAAAAATTGTAAAGAAATATTGTAGAAAACAGTATAATATTGTTATATTTGATAAGGTTTGTAAAGAAATCCGTTTATAGGATGATGTTTTTATTTAAAATAAAGTTAGTAAAAGCTCCTTAAAAAGTAGCGAAGGAAATGCCAGATTGTATTGGGAAATGCTTATGTTTGAATGAGATATATTTACGGATGTGCACGACTTTCGACGGTGCAATGTAAGTTTAAAGGTCCTTTTGCAGTCGACTAACGATCACTATTCATCCATATATCTCATAAATAGGGCTTATCCTTATGCAACACAAAATGCCTTCAATTGAGACCAATTAAGCGAAAAAATAAAAAATTAAACTTTTGATCACTTCGGCAAAGCCGTCGAAAGTCGTGCACATCCGTAAGTATATCTCATTCAAACATAAGCATTTCCCAATACAATCTGGGATTTCCTTCGCTACTTTTTAAGGAGCTTTTACTAACTTTATTTTAAATAAAAACATCATCCTATAAACGGATTTCTTTACAAACCTTATCATATATATATATATATATATATATATATATATATATATATATATATATATATATATATATATATATATATATATATATATATATATATATATATATATATATATATATATATATATATATATATATATATATATATATATATATATATATATATATATATATATATATATATATATATATATACATATATATATAATTATAATAAATACCTGCTTTGACATAAGAAATAGTTACATTATTGGATCTACGTTATTATACTCATTATTTATGCTGCGTCCCCATAATGCGGAAGTGTATCTAGGACAGCAGTGCAGTCATGTCCGCCCGAGCCTTAACAAAATTAATAATGTCATCAGAAAGCTACTCATTCAACGCCACCTGTACGCGGAAATGGTACAATATAAGCAGGTATGTAGGGATGTGCTCAGTTCGTTCATTTGCAATTGTTAAAGGTGTGAGCCAGGAATATTATCTCCTTTCCCTGCTTGTTTCCTACTCAGAAAAAAAGCACTCGATTTCTAGAGAGAAAAACTGAAGCTATAGAGATTAATAGTTTTTTCACTAATAACTAGCGTTATGCAGGTGGTAAAGTTTCAGGATAATAAATAGTGATCAGCCTCGAAAGCAACACTTTGGAGTTGTCAACTACTACGGGTGAACCCGCCACCACAGGAAGGTATACTGATATTTGATCATTGTTTCAACCAAGGCGGAACGCAGAACAGAACTCAGAACGCATTAACTAACCCACCAAGCCCCCGTGGGCGGCTTGCACCAAGCTCGGTTAAGATAGATAACTGCGTCTAATGAATATAACCACAACTAGGATTGTCGACTACAGCGGGCGAGCCCGTCACCTCAGGAAGTTTTAACGATTAGTCGTTCTATCTCCCTGGAGTGAGCGCAGAAGACTTGGACAAAACAGTCCACCGTCTAGCTCCGCCACAAATCCGCAAAAGACCAACGCCTTAACCGCGAGATAGCTAGGAGTGCTACCCAGCGGGCTTACACTCGCGTCCTTACTTCAAATTGCGACCAGATTACTCCAGTCTCTCGATTGGTTACGAGTTCGAGGTCGCTTGCGCGGTCCTCTCCCTTACAAAGCGGTGAAACGGTGTATACCGAATCTATCGCGGACCACGGCATCCTTTGCCCGGCTGTTCACCCAGGATCGGGTAGCCGATGGTCGTTTCAAGAACAGTCGCCGTAAGGTCCGCAACCACCCCCGCTCTATAGGAAACAGTACTGCTTCCAGACTCCCCCGACTGTTAGTCAGAGTGCGCAATCCATTGGCTTATGCCGCACGGTGCGCAGAAGGAAGGGCACCAGAAGGTTTATTTCCAGGGGAAACTAACCATAAGGCCAGAGTCCTACCCAGACTCGCACTTCATGCGTGGAGGCCGTCGGATAGGTGTTGACCCGTGAGTGTGACCAACCCTGAACAGAATGGGTCTTCGTGGCCAACTCAGCAAGGGCCAGTTAGAGTATAACCACATTTAACATTTAATATTTACGCGGCGACAGGCGAGGGTTGAAAACCCCGCCCACCACCCGGGCAGTTCTAACGACGTGGGTCGTTTTATCTGCCCAGGATGTCATGCAACGACAACCTCACGCGTGCCGGAAGGGTAGCGCATGAGGGGTGAGCGAACGGAGACCTTAGAGACCTGGCTGAACAAACATAATGCATCATTGGCGCAGTTACCCGGCTACTACATCGCTGCAAGCCAAATCAGACAACAACGGGAACATGGCGGCACAACGATCTTCGCTAAAAACAAATACGTCACAGAAACGATTGATTTGTCACTTCTCGTAGACGAAATCCATTTTGAAGCAGTAGCAGTAAAAGTAAAGTCGTTAAATCTTGTAATTATCTGCGTGTATCGTTCGGGTGGATCCTTTGAAAATTTCATCGATAAATTCCATACGCTTCTAAATCAAACTTACAAAAATAGACAGGTATGTATTGTGGCGACTACAACGTTAATTTTCTAACCAAATCAAAGGATAAAAATAAATTTACCAACATTTGTAAAGAATTTAATTTCTGCCATTTATTCAAAAACGAACCCACCAGAATAGATCCGGTCACTGGCAATGAATCCCTACTTGATAACATAATTGTAAATATACCTAAATCGAATATACGCCTAAAGACCATAGATCCCGGGTTATCGGATCATGCATTTCATGTTATTGAGATTGATGATGTTTTTAAGCGTACTCAAAATTATGTATTTAAAATAAGGAGGAACTTTGCTAAAAGTAATCACACCGTGTTTAGAAAATGGGTTGAATCGTTAAACTGGGACTATCTTCAGACAATAGATGACACTAATATGGCCTATACGTGGTTTCACAATCGGATAAATGACTGCTTTTCGAAATCATTTCCAATAATAAGGAAAAAAGTTTATCTCCAACCTACCAACAAGCAATGGATTACTCCAGTTCTTGTATATCGCTGTAGGTTGAAGAGAAACACATTGAAAAACAAAATGTTCAAATATGACCCTTTATATCGAAAACTCTTCAATAAAATGTATTCGAGGTTAAGAAATGATATTCGCGCAGCTAAAAGAAAATTCTACTCTCAAAAAATATTTTCCTCACGAAATAAAGTAAAAACATTATGGTCCATTATAAACGATGAAACCGGAAAATTGAGAAAAGGATTTAGCGCATCATTATCCATTGAAATAAATAAAAAACTAGAAACAAATGCTCTGGTTTTGAGCAACGTATTCAATAACTTCTTTATCAATAAACCTTTAAGTCTGGCATCTGCAATTCAGACCGCAATTACAACAGCATATGAAAAGTTGAAATTAATGAAAAAAACTTATAATTCGATATTCCTGAAACCCACATCTGAGATGGAAATAGCCAAATTTATAAACTCATTGAAAAATAAAAAATCCACTGGGATAGACAATTTTCCAGTTGATATACTAAAGAAATCCAGTGATATTTTATCTAAACCCCTCAGTATATTATTTAATATGTCGTTAAGTAATGGTGTCTTCCCTGAATGCTATAAAATGGCAAAAATAGTACCGGTCTTTAAAAAAGGTGATATACATAATATCGAAGACTATCGACCCATATTTTATTGACCGTATTCTCTAAGGTTCTAGAAAAAATAATAGAAGTCAGGATACGTGAGTTTTTGAAGAAAAATAATATTTTGAGCAACACACAATTTGGTTTTATGAAAAAGAAATCGACCCAACAGGCAATGTTGAAGTGTTGCAATCAAATACATACATGTCTAAATATGAAAAGGTATTCGGCTGCCATTTTTTGTGACCTCAGTCGAGCCTTTGATTGCGTCCAAACCGATCTTCTACTTGCAAAATTAGACTATTATGGCATCCGAGGTACGGCAAATAACCTATTCAAGACTTATCTGCAAAACAGAATGCAAAAAGTGGAAATAGCCAATATTGGCAGAGATCTAATCGAGTCCGTAGCAACTTCCGAAATACTTACTGTCAATATTGGAGTACCCCAAGGATCAATTCTTGGACCGTTGCTTTTCATTATTTACATAAATGACCTGAGTCCAAATCTATCTAAATGTGAAGTCACCCAATTTGCAGACGATACTAGCGCTGTAGTTGAAGCTGACAACATAAATACGCTCACTGCCAATCTCAATACATCTCTTGGTGAACTTGATGATTGGTTTAATGCGAACAAGATGTCTCTAAATATGTCTAAAACTGTTATTTTAAATTTTAATAGCAAGACATCATCTATAAAAGTTAACTACCCGGTTGAACTTGCGGAATCAGTTAAATTCCTCGGACTACATCTGGATGCAAAGATGTCATGGAATCTACATATAGAGCATGTTAAGTCAAAACTTTCGTCAGCCTGCTATGCTCTATTACGCATCAGAAATTGTTTGGAGAGAACTGAAGTAATATCGGCCTATTACGCGCTAGTTGAGTCACACCTGCGCTATGGTATTCTTTTATGGGGTAATGCAGCACACATCAACAGTGTATTCACTCTCCAGAAAAGAGCCATACGTGCGATAGTAGGTATTGGTCCACGGCAGTCATGTCGTGAACACTTCCAAAAACTAGGGATATTGACCGCATATGCGATTTTTGCTCAAGAAGCTCTTTGCGAATTCTATTGCAATAAGAGCTCGGCCATATCCCACGAGGAAGTACATCGGCATGACACCAGGAATAAAACCCTGTATCTCCAACCGTTCGTAGCACGTACTGCCAAGTTCCAGGCGACTAGTCGATACTTAGGCCTCAAACTTTTCAATAAATTGCCCGAAAGATTAAAAGCAATTAAAAACATCGATATTTTCAAGAGATCCATCCGAGTCTATCTGCTTAAAATCAACATGTATGCCCATAACGACTTCTTAAAATATTTTGAAAATACATAGCATCGTATCTACCCATTTAATCTGATACATATTATTTACCGTTAATTGTTTTGTTGTAAACTGTTATCATATAGTCTATGTTTTTGTAAATTGGTACCTAAGTTTAAAACTATATATTGTATATCATCTCTTGTCTAAATTGAGTAACTAATTTAAGATTAATTACTGTCATTCCTACACAATTGTATGGTTGTATTGGAAATAAATACCTTTTACTTTTACTTTACTTTACTTTAGGAAGGTTTCTCCGGGATTCAGCCCCCGCCGGCACCCCGTAAACGGTTTATTTAAACTTTAAAATGTTTACAATTATTACTTAATTACTAAACTAAACTAGGCGACTAAGCGGTAACAATTTCATTATTTATAAAGTATAACCACAGTTAAATACTCGAAACTGCTTGCACCGTGCTCTGTTAAGCTAACGGCAGTTAAATTCTCTAACTGAGCCCTAGTGCCAAGTTAGCGCCACTATCCAGCAGTTAGCCAGCTGTCAAACGCTAGCTGTCAAATTTCGAGGTTAGATTTGATCCCGTCGCCTGCGCCGCCTATTTTGCGCTTTTTTTGGTAACCGCACTCGTAAAACGTTTTCCTATATGTCTGATATTAATCGGGGAAGACGCGAAAGCGATACATGAACAAAAGCGTGGGCATTTTGACAGCTGATGAGCTGAGAACCTCCCGTCCGCCATTTTGAACGGTGCTGTGATTGGCTGACTCGAGCAATTTCGATTTCAGTTGTGTCTATGGTCATGTTCTAACATATTGAGTTGTCAACCACAACGGGCGAACCCGTCACCGCAGGACGTTTTAACGATTGTTCGTTCTATCGACCGTGCAGTGAGCGTAGAAGACTTGGGACATAACAAATCCGACGTCTAGCTACGCCACAACCCGTTAGAGACCAACGCCTTACCGCTAGTAGCCAGGTATGTTACCTGGCGGGCGGCACTCGCGCCCTAACTACCAATTGTGACCAGATTTCTCCGGTCTCTCGATTGGTTCCGAGTTCGAGGTCGCTTGCGCGGTCCTCTCCTTTACGAAGCGGTGAAACGGAGTGCACCGAATCTGTCGCGGACCAAGGCGTCCTTTGCCCGACTCTGAACCGGGATCGGATGGCCAATGGTCATTTCAAGAGCAGTCGCCGTAAGGTAGACAACTACCCCCGCTCTATAGGAAACAATACAGTTCCCAGACTCCCCCGATTGTTAGTCGGAGAGCACAATCGATTGGCTTGCGCCGCTCGGTGCGCAGACCGTCCAGGAGCGCCAGAGGATTGTTCCCAGGGGAGACTGGTTGACCCAGTGTCCTACCCAGGCTCGCACCCCATGCGTGGAGGCCATCGGATGGGTGTTGACCCGTGAGTGTGACCGACCCTGAAACAGAATGGGTCTTCGTAGCCAACTCAGCAAGGGCCCATTAGCTCCCGGTCATGTTCTAACACTCAAAAATGGTTTTTGCGGACTCCGAACGGCGTTAGTTAACCGAGACATCCAAATAGTTGGTGCAAGCCATCATAATTTAACCGGCTGTTAAATTTTTTATCGTAGCTAGCTAACCACGGTTAGCAGAATTTAGCAGGCCGGTTGGTGCAAATCACCCTTAGAGTTCAACGCCTTACCGCGAGACACTGGGAAGTGAACCCAGCGTTTCGATCTCACGCCGTCACTACCAGATTTTTACGTATTGTCCGTCCTCTAGTCTGATCACAGATTAGAAATTGATTGCTGATATTATCAGTAATTCAGTTAGAATTTATATCGGACCGTGGCGTCCTTCACAGGGGATCGGGTGACCAATGGTTATTTTCAAAGCTAACTGACGGCAAGTCAATAATCAACCCCGCAGCTTAGCACACGTAAGTTTACAGAACAAACCGTTTAAAAATCCGAAGTGCAGAGAAGATTGGCCTAGCAGCACGATGCGAAAACCACCCAGTATCGCCAGAGGAGTTCCCCCGTTAGGAACAGCCGTTTCCACCTGTCCGCGACACAGCGGCAGGCTTCCCAGATTACTTTCCAGGTTAGACCCTCTTCGAGGAGGCATAAGGATGGAAGATGAACCGTGAGTTGAACCGACCCAAAATAACAAACTGGTTATCAGGCCCTAGCTGCATGGGACCGTTAGCTATATAGGACCTATCTAATTTAAAGACAGTTGAATGCACTCGTTTTTTATACATTCTAATTTATGTATCTATAGACTAATATCACTTTATAATTCATGTTATAAAACATGTCAAAAGGCCGTAATCGTCGTAGTACCTTCTGCATGAGGCGCGTATGTTACAATTGCATTTATTTTCTAACAAAACATGTTCCCAGCTCCGGGTCCGCATTCATCCGCGTCCGCGGTAAACAATACCTCCCATATCCCCACAATGGATGGAAAGTATTTGAATAAGCGCGGCGAATGGCATTTTAAAAGTTTATTATGACGCTTAATTAGTTATAAAGCGCCCACAAACCCATTAATAATACAATCAAGTGGCTAATGCGCTAATTATTATAATGGGATGACGGGACTGTGGGTTAATCCGTGGTTTAAGTAGATATTCGTGTGAATGAGCGAAACGATGAATAATCCGAATTGAAATAATTCCGTTGCTATACCGGAAAGTACGATGTTATTGTTATTATAGATAACTACGAAAAGCTGATTCTGTGACTTGGCAGGCTGTAATAAGACAGTTATATTTACAGTACTGCTCAAAAGTATTTAGGCACACACTTTTTACAAGCAGACTAGGACTTACGGAAAGATTTTGAGCGTGATAACGAATCTAACAATACCTGGAATAAAGAAACGGAAAACAAACATAGATGAAACCCCAACACATTACACTCCTTTTTTGTTCCAAATCAAATTTTCACCGGTCAATGCGATTCGCTGGTCAATAAGTCAATGTTTAATGCTTCACATACTCAGTATCCGCGCTCCTCGCTGACTATCCCTTCCAATCAGGTCTACCTCCTTCCCGAAGGCATATCACGCTCAAAATCCTGTCGGAAAAGTCTAAGGATGACACGACCGATTTTATTTTGAATTTTGGCAGCATAGGTTGACCTGCGCCCAGTACGCCCTTGCGTGGCTGGTAGTCGTTTCAGTGCGCACGCGGATTTACGATTTGCGCGCAGATATCCACGCATCATTTGACAGCGCATCATTAAAAATGTATGTATCGCTTCCGATATGTAAATAATGGCGCGTTGGTCTCGCCCACGCTGTGACGTCACGTTTCATTTCCCACGTGACTTCCGGTTCCGGGCGGGCGCTGCAGCGGCGCGCGTAAAAAAAGCGCGCGCGAATATCCGGCATTTGCACTTCCGGCCGGGGACGATAGCATCCGATTGCAATTACTGCCAGTAATGACCGGTGCATTATTTCATCTAAATACGCCATTAAGCCGCCGCAATCCACTGTTAAATGTACTGTTCCATGTCGCGAATTAATTTGATCGTTTGCGTGTACGCGAAAGAATGCTCGCGCAGGAAGGAAGTATGCGACTTAAAATTAATGAACAGAGTCGATTTCAGTGAATTGCTATATATAAGGATAGGTACAAATGCCTTATCTATACTTACGAAAGTCCTAGCTATCTAAACCCTCGCATTTCTTTTTAACCGACTTCAAAAAAAGGAAGAGTTTATCAATTCCGTTCTAATTTTTATAATGTTTGTTACCCTACAACTCGGATTTTTTTTTATTTGAAAGGATATACTTTCAGATTGGTACCATTTTAATCAAAATCTAGTTATGATTATAGAATACATGTGGAATTGAGGGAACTCCTCAAATATTATCATATTTATTTATTTATTTTATTTATCCCTCGTATTACATGATTACATTTCCTATAGTATATTTTACATGATTTAGTCGTACATACAAAATGTGAACCCTGGAAATTTACTAAAGGTGCGGCTTCGGCGGGATTTTATCACCTCACTAGGCAGAGCCTGTATTGGGGTGATATTTAATACTGCGTTCATCTGCCGGGTGTATAGGTAATTTATTTAATCTTGGGAAATCCTACAAGTGTATATTGTATAACTATTATAGTATATAGGTATATATATTAAACAAAAAATATTTATTAAATTAAATGAGATATAATATATATGGGAGATATATGAGTACAGTTATGAGGCTAATGAGATAATATAAAAACAATAATAAGTAATATAAGTCATCTGTGCACCTATTTAATAACGTTAGTTACTAATGACTCACAGTACTCCCTCGTCGAGTGTAACAACCATAATGTTACCAGTCTTTTGTAGTGATCGTCATTTTGAATGATTGTAGCTTGGCCTAATTGCGTGGTAAATATGTTATGGAGTTTTTTCGCTAGGTAAATATAGTGTCTTTGTCCAAAGGTCGTTCTCATTTTTGGTTGTACATGTCTGTCTTTATGTCTTGTGTCGTATCTATGGGCGTTACTGGTCGGCTTGCTGTTGTCCCTTGAGATATGAAGATGAAAATTTACATGGTGGTTTAGTTATGATGACAATGCATTCTCTATGGTAAACATGACCTGATTTTATAACCAGGGTTGACTCCCGATGAGGGGACTCCTCAACGGTCATCAGCACAGACACGAAATTTTGTATATGCATTAAATTAAGACAGCCCGTTCAAAAGTTTCACCAAGACAGCACTACGGCACCTAGGGTTGTCTTTCAACGATGTAACTCCTCAACGGTCAACTACATACAAAATTTTGTAACAATTTGTCTTTTTTTTTTTGTTAAAATTTTGTCTATTATTTACGTTAGGGCTGTCATTCTCCCAAATTGCAAATTGCCATCTTAAACCATTTCGGAAATACGTGTTCGTCGGGATAAAATTTGAACTCCTTATTTCACCCCCTTTTGGTTGGAATTTCCGAAAACCCCGCCTCATTACGGTATTAGGAAGGGTTTAACATTACAAGATTCTAGTTTCGGCGGTTTTGGCCGTATTTTAATTGATGACATCTACTACTACTACTACTACTAATAGTAGTAGTAGTAGTAGTAGATGGAGTGGGGGGCTTGTTTCCAGCCCTTGATGTCACCTAGATCTGTAAGGTCTTTTGTAACTACCCACTGTGTGGTTAGGTCAAAGGTCAGCTAGTAGCCCGGTACTTCTTACCAGTCCAAGTAGGTCACTGACCTTCAAGTTGGGCAGATCGCTGGGTTCGAGAAAGGCTCGTCCCAGTAAACTGTGTCTTTTGGCGGCGAGCCCTGGACAGCGGCCAACAATGTGTATGCTGTCTTCAGGTTCCTCGCCACATATTCGGCAATCCTTGCTCTCAGTCAAGCCAAGGTTGAATAGATGAGCTCTAAGGGTCGTGTGTCCGGTGAGGAGACCGATAGTGGTTCTAAGGTTCTTCTTGCTCATGTCAAGTAGGGCCTTGGTTTTCTTCTGTAGTGGTTGCTCCATCATGGCTTTTGCCTGGCGACATCCCTGACTCTGTTTCCAGGAAGCCCGATTTTCCTGCTCCAAGCAGTCCGTGATGATTTTCTTACCTGTAGCGAAGGGGACCCCTACAGCTGGCTCCACTGGACAATCCAGTGTGCCCAGTTTTGCCAGTCTGTCGGCCTCTTCGTTTCCGGGTATGCCTTGGTGACCCGGTATGTATATGTAGATTGAACATATTTGTACGTCATAAGAGATGTAAGCTTGTTTGATTATTTGCAAGCTGTTTAAACTGTCGTATAAACGTACGTAACAACGTACGCCCGTAACAACGGATGGCAATTGGGACACTTCAGTCTACCCTGGTCAACGGCGGTTGCAACATCAACAAAACGTCGGGTGCTACAAACTTCACGCGGTAAATTCGTTTCATCACATTTACAATGTTTACAACCGCGATAGTCTTCGATTTGACATAGCTGAATGTTTGTTAAATAATACAATATTATACATTTACAAAACCTTACAGATAAACAAAAATAATGGACTGGTTATCCTGTCTGTTGTCTACTGTGCTCTTTTTCCGATTATTTATAATCTTGCAAAAACAAGTTAAAGAGGTTTTCAATTTATTTAAAGACAACGTTGCTGCAGATCTTCTGTATAGTAAAACTATAATAATACCCGTGCTTCACGCCATGAAACCGCAAAAGAAATCACCCAATGAAACCAAAAAACCTTACCAATTTATAAAGTTTACAGTTGAAGAAAGGCAATAGCAAGAGTGAAGAAGCGGGTGTTACATACTTACGCAGTATATATGTAGTTTTTATATTATTCACGATGCTTAAAACGTTTTACTTGCAATTTTTTGGTTTATTGTGTTTAGTGGATAATATAAAGAGATTACCTATCAGAAAAATATTGAAATCAATCTATCCTACATATTGCATTTAACCCTGCAATGAATGAATTATCTGATTTTACTCAATTTCTTACGGATTGTCGTCGATTTCTCCTTTGCTAAAAGGGAAAAAACTGAGCAGCCTGCGGTCTTATAAGTACTGAACAAAAGCAAGGCACAAACATCAAAGACGGGCCCTTTTTCTGTAGCGCGTGCGAGTGACCCGTGTCCGCGGTCGCGGGGTGGCCGCCTAAGTGGCCGCAGTCTTTCTCTCGGGCATGAAGGACCCTATCGGGCCTCGCGTCGAGTGGACGCCGAGAGGCCTAGTTGACCACTCGCTCGCTCTTTTGTGCCGTCGAGGGTCTGGCGATCGGCTTAACTGAAGCTGGCGCTGCGACGCGAGCCCCGTAATATTCTACTCTGCGACTACTTAGTGCTACTTAGCGAAGTAACCACCCGGTTCGTTTGTGCACGTATATATTTCGGCGAGCCGACGTATAATATGTCGCCGCAACATGCCGCCGGTGTATTAAATAAAATTTCAACTCAATTTAAATAAATTGCCATTTAGATTCTTAGTAGAATTTGTTCTATCCAAGGAACAATTCTACTTTCCTCGCATGATCCGGGAAGCCATTGAAATAAGAAGAACTCCGAACTTCAATAGAGACGACGGCTACAAACTCTCTTCTACGTGGAACCCTCTTTTTAAAATGTTCCCGACGCCGAACGCCGAACGCAAAGACGTAAAACAGGATACAGTGAGTGTTGTGTGCAAGACGGATTTTCAAAATTCCCGCGCTCCGAGCCCGGCCCCCCACCACCGTTATAAACTACGCAGTGGCGGCAGCGGTTTGCGGCCTACCCGCAAAACAACGGACTGACAGCTCTTCAGTCTACCCTAGACAACGGCGGCTGCAACGTCACCGAAACGTCGGGTCCTACAAATTTCACGCGGTAAATTCGTTTTCTATCATATTTATAATGTCAAACAACCGCGATAGTCTTCGATTTTATATTTATACCTATGTTTTTATTTTAAAAAAGTTATTATCCTATAAGCTGTACAATGCCTGCAGTCATACAATTTAGAAGGCATGCACGCTCTTTTCAAAACGAAATGAAAAATTCAATATCTTTATTTTTTAGCGGTAAGCTGTTATAAAATTCGGTGGCAAGATAAGAGCAGCTGTATTGGCCAAAAGGTTATTGATTGATAGTGTTTATGACAATAGGTTTCAAATTTTATGTTGGTAATTGGGGTATATTTATTACAATTAAGTATGATAATGTTCAATTGGATTTCTCGCGTTGATAAAAGTTAAAATAAATTATTTACTTGAGAACAGAAGGCAGCCGGGTTAGGTTTTGACTTTTGTAAATCATACCAATTGTAATTTTGAGATGAATAAAAGTAATTTTAATTTTGTCGGAGAATTTCAGTATGCTCATCAGGACATTTGAAGGAATAGCTGTAACATAAAAATATAATTAGGAATGTTGTCATAACGGCAGTCCTAAAGGCGTTTGATATATCCCCCCCCCCCCCTATAAATGGATACTGACTAATATCTAAAAGTTTATAAATTCATGGCAAAGCAAATTACCACATTATTTTTCTGGGAAATCGATGGCAGTCGACCACTATCAATACCGCTTTAAAACGCCTTCAAGACCGACACGGTCATTTATATGGGCTAACAAGTTTACGTCTATTGCACTCATATGCATTCACGCCATAATTTCTCATTCCAAATCCATTCCCGGCAACCTTATTTTTTTTGATAAACAAAGAAACCTTATCAGAGTGGTGTCCTTAAAATAACCCGTATTTCGTTAAGATGGCTTCTCGTCGTCCTGTGCCTCAAAAATAAATTACAATTTCACCTAATAGGGTAAAAATTATTCAAAACATTTTATTTTATTTTTGGCATTTTAAGGCATTTTCAATATTTTAACCCAAACTTAAGACTATTTTGTAGTAGAACTGACATTAGAATGATTTTATAGCTGTAGTTTATTTAATTCAATAACATTTTTACCTATATTAGTGACCAAAAAAATTGTTGCGTTTGTAACCAATCTCCGCTATACTTGTACCTTTCTCCGAAGAGGGACATAGTAAAACGAATACGACCGTAACATTCAGGATATTGTCTCAATAAAATGTAATGCCATGTATTCGCGGGCGGCAAAAGCGGGTAGAAATTTATCCACGGGACTATGGCGCGGTCCCGCATAAACTCGCGGGATACATTCATGGCGGTTTAATATTGCATACATTCCGCGTATAAAGCGCTGTATTTTATGAAAATTTCATGCTCCACCCGATCCCGCTCCGGCTAAGAACAATTTTCCGCCGCCGAGTTTCTTCACAAAAAGGCTCCGCGCGTGCGAACTTTTCGTATATATATATATATATATATATATATATATATATATATATATATATATATATATATATATATATATATATATATATATATATATATATATATATATATATATATATATATATATATATATATATATATATATATATATATATATATATATATATATATATATATATATATATATATATATATATATATATATATATATATATATATATATATATATATATATATAGTTATATTTGATAAGGTTTGTAAATAAATCCGTTTATAGGATGATGTTTTTATTTAAAATAAAATTAGTAAAAGCTACTTAAAAAGTAGCGAAGGAAATCCCAGCTTGTATTGGGAAATGCTTATGTTTGAATGAGATATACTTACGGATGTGCACGACTTTCGACGGTGCAATGTAATATATATATATATATATATATATATATATATATATATATATATATATATATATATATATATATATATATATATATATATATATATATATATATATATATATATATATATATATATATATATATATATATATATATATATATATATATATATATATATATATATATATATATATATATATATATATATATATATATATATATATATATATATATATATATATATATATATATATATATATATATATATATATATATATATATATATATATATATATATATATATATATTTATATTTGATAAGGTTTTGTAAATAATCCGTTCATAGGATGATGATTCGCAGTAAAATAAAATTAGTAAAAGCTACTTGAATAGCAGCGAAGGAAATCCCAGCTTGGATTGGGAAACGCTTATGTTTGAATGAGATATATATACCGATGTGCACGACTTTCGATTGTGCATGTTAGTTTATGGGTCCCTTTACCGTCGACGAACGATCACTAATCATCCATATATCTCAAAAATCGAGCTTTTTCCTTTTTGCAACACAAAATGCCTCCAATTGAGGCGAATTAAAGCGAAAAAACTAAAATAAAACACTTTGATCACATCGGCAAAGGCCGTTTCATAAATGGAGGATGACGTTTCGAAATAATTCAAAATTTCGAACGTTTCCAACATTTAAAATATGACATTATTAGGCTGCGTTAGTTATCAACGAGCCATTAAATCGAAATAAAAATATAAAACCTCCAATGCACAATGAAATGAAAGAAGATACTTCGATCTTAATTTCTGGCAGAGAAGTTTATACTAAAGACTATATAATAATATCAAAATAAGGTAAACTTGTATAAAATTGTATAACATTAGCAAATGTATAAAGAAACATGGTAGAAAAACTGTACAATATTTTTCTATTTGATAAGGTTTTGTAAATAATCCGTTCATAGGATGATGATTCGCAGTAAAATAAAATTAGTAAAAGCTACTTGAATAGCAGCGAAGGAAATCCCAGCTTGGATTGGGAAACGCTTGTTTGAATGAGATATACTTACGGATGTGCACGACTTTCGATTGTGCATGTTAGTTTATGGGTCCCTTTACCGTCGACGAACGATCACTCATCATCCATATATCTCAAAAATCGAGCTTTTTCCTTTTTGCAACACAAAATGCCTCCAATTGAGGCGAATTAAAGCGAAAAAACTAAAATAAAACACTTTGATCACATCGGCAAAGGCCGTTTCATAAATGGAGGATGACGTATCGAAATAATTCAAAATTTCGAACGTTTCCAACATTTAAAATATGACATTATTAGGCTCGTTAGTTATCAACGAGCCATTAAATCGAAATAAAAATATAAAACCTCCAATTCACAATGAAATGAAAGAAGATACTTCGATCTTAATTTCTGGCAGAGAAGTTTATACTAAAGACTATATAATAATATCAAAATAAGGTAAACTTGTATAAAATTGTATAACATTAGCAAATGTATAAAGAAACATGGTAGAAAAACTGTTTAATATTTTTATATTTGATAAGGTTTTGTAAATAATCCGTTCATAGGATGATGATTCGCAGTAAAATAAAATTAGTAAAAGCTACTTGAATAGCAGCGAAGGAAATCCCAGCTTGGATTGGGAAACGCTTATGTTTGAATGAGATATACCTACGGATGTGCACGACTTTCGATTGTGCATGTTAGTTTATGGGTCCCTTTACCGTCGACGAATTATCACTCATCATCCATATATCTCAAAAATCGAGCTTTTTCCTTTTTGCAACACAAAATGCCTCCAATTGTGGCGAATTAAAGCGAAAAAACTAAAATAAAACACTTTGATCACATCGGCAAAGGCCGTTTCATAAATGGAGGATGACGTTTCGAAATAATTCAAAATTTCGATTTAATGGCTCGTTGATAACTAACGCAGCCTAATAATGTCATATTTTAAATGTTGGAAACGTTCGAATATATATATATATATATATATATATATATATATATATATATATATATATATATATATATAGATATATATATATATATATATATATATATATATATATATATATATATATATATATATATATATATATATATATATATATATAAATATATATATATATATATATATATATATATATATATATATATATATATATATATATATATATATATATATATATATATATATATATATATATATATATATATATATATATATATATATATATATATATATATATATATATATATATATATATATATATATATATATATATCTTATTTCATGGCAACGAGCAAATGAAGTATTTTATTTTTATTTTCATTTAATGGCTGGCTGATAGCGAGCCCAGCAATAGTATATCGTCCTTTTAAAGATTGGATATATTCGAATTTCAAATCGAATTTTCGGTATGTCATTCCGCATTTAAGAGACGATTCATTGTGATTTTTTTCATTGTTTTTGCTTTAATTTGTCTTTAATAAAGATATTTTATTTTGGTTTGTAAAAGGATACGCTTTGTTTTTGAGATGTGGATGAAGGGCGATCGTTCGCTAGCGATAAAGGGATCCCATTAAACCTACATTGCACTGTCGAAAGTGGTGCTCATCCAGGCATACATCTCATTTAAAATAAGCATTTCCCAATCCAGTCTATCCAGTCCAGTTCAATCCAGTCCAGTTATACATACATATATACGGATAAATACGTAAACTACAAATATTTCATGAAAGGATTTCAAATAATTATAAATAAAATAAATCCCTTTCTGTAAGGGCGTCATGTTTTTTATTCTTTTTATTATATTTACTTGTGCAATAGTTTGGATTGCCAAGACTTGCACTTTGAAATATTTATATAAGTCGACATATGTATACCTCCACGAAGTAAGTACTATACAGCCATACCACACACTTATCACAGCGATCACTAATTAATACCCCGTAAGCGAATTCCACCATTCCTTACGGGAAACTTATTCAATTTGGCCCCTGCTAGGGTTGGGGGTTGGGGGTTGGGGGTTGCGGGCTAGCGACGAGCTGGGGCGAAGTTCCCGCCCGCCGGGCAAAGTTGCGGTGGAAATTTTTCGTCGGCGATTATGTATGTTAAGCTGGGTAATATTGTCGACGCTGGGTAAATTCTTTATGAGGAGATGCGCCCGCCGCGAGCCCAAACGCTTAAATAAAGCCGCCCCACGTATTCATGAGGGCTGGGTTTGGCGACCGATTCCACATATTTGTAAAACCAACTATTGTAAAACGCTATTTGCCTTACTAGGCAAATAAAAAGTATTAATTTCAGCACGGCCCGGTGGTGTAGTGGTCAGGTCGCCTGATCATATATTGTAAGGTCCCGGGTTCGATTCCCGGCTGGGTCACCATTCTCCGTTGGGATCAAATTAAGAGCGTTGTTCCAAATCTAGGCGCTCGGGTTTTAGGTATTTAACCGCTCGACGCGCGAAGTGAGCGCGCCTGTGTGAGATGCTAAATACTAGACGTCGATAGCTCCTGCGTCGACGAGCGCCAGAGCGCTAATGATTTTAGACCGTTCAAGCCACACGATTTTATACTTATATCATATGTGTATTAGAATAATTAGTAATAATTAATGAAGCGCTGTATGTTTCCCGAAATAAATAAATAAATAAATAAATAAAAGATGAAGACGGATATTTTTTCTTTTTTAAACATTTATAGTATAATCTTTCTTCCTACGTATAAAATTATTTATATTGTCAAATGACTTCTATATTATGAGATATAACGTATTTTCTTTTAGTCAATTTCTAGATTTTTGACCTTCTTAGACGTTATAAAAATACAAGTTAATGATTTTAAAATCGAACTTTTCTTAATACGTTTTAAATTTCAGGATATGTTCATTCAAAATAATATTTCTTACCTTCTTACCTAGTAATAATAATTGGTGTAATATTACTTCAAAATTGAGTCTTCGCGCGTCATCTAGGAATCGCGCTTTCGAAATCCGCTATTTTCTTAGTCAATTATCCAATTTTATATTAATTATCCAATAGACTTCAAATAAATATATATGGTGATTAAGATGACTGAAGTCAAAAGAAGCTAAAACGATTAATTATGTGACCAAAATCACTTCAAAAACTACCAAGTTCTTGATTTACGCATGAAAAATGCTAACACGCTCTTAACGGAACTGCATTTTCAATTCTGTCGATCGAATGCAATAACAAGACACACACTTACACACATGTTACACGCACACATACATGTAACACGTCATAGTAGGGTTGGTTGTAAGACATTGTCATATGACAATAAACCCGCCCATTGTGACATTTCACAATAAAGTGTATAATTTCACACAATGAAAAGTATATTAAATTAATATTCATATATGCAATAACAGCGTTTCGAATGTAAACCACAAATAAACTTACGTATAAAACTTGTTTATTCGGCGATAACAACTAAAATGTATGCGCGTGAAATTTGTCACAGGGGAAATTGTAGATAATGTGTAGTAACAATTTGTAGAAAAACACAAAAATACTTGTTTCTCCGTCCTGCTTCGGTTTTCTTATCTCTTATAGGCTCACTTAAATATTGCGCCGTTTTATTTCAGCGAGCCGATATTAAGAATAAAGGTGTAAAATCGGTTATGTCACCACAAGACATTCCTGTCAAGTAGCCAGGAACCTAATTCATCTGAATATTAATATAATAAATCCTACCACAACCCCCCCACCCCACCCCCAACCTAGCGCCACCCTTTAACCCTCGAAAATCGAAATCAAAATCGACTTCGGCTTTTCCGAGTTTTTCGACTTTTTCTACTTTTTCGACTTTTTCGACTTTTTCGACTTTTTGACTTTCGACTTTCGAATTTTTGACTTTTCGACTTTTGTGTCTGCTGTTGACCGTTGAGGAGTTCTCTCGCCGGGAGAAAACCCAGGCTACATCAGCCATGACATGGTGAAACTTGGAAGTTGCTATCATAATTGAATGCTTGCACAAAATTTTAGGTCTCTGCTGTTGACCGTTGAGGAGTTTCCTCTTCGGAAGCCAACCCAGAGTACATCAGCCATGTCATGGTGAAACTTGGTGAAATTTCCTTAAACAGGAAAGTAAAATGGAAAATGATGGTGATCCTAGATACTACTACCAACATATTGAAGCATCGAAATCACTTGAAATACACATTAACGGTAAAACAACATAGATTCGTGTATATTTAAATGCAATTATACGAAGTAAATATCCGAGGAATGTCCATTGTGCTTTACATGGCTCGGTATAGCATACTGAGTACGCTTCCGAACCTAACCATATCAGGACGCCTTACGAAAAATCATTCGACGTGTGAAGGCACTCTCAGGCTTATCAAATTGTCGCACACACGTTTGGTATAAACGGGGAGTCAAGTTCACATCGAACAACAAAACGCACCAGACGCGCATCAGCACTGTGCAGTGGCATCTGGTGCATCAGAAGGCAGCTAGCCGACGAAGAAACATATCCGAGAAATATAAGCAGTCGTTAAACCATCAGCATCGCATAAGAAACACTTCCGGGAACGGAAGCATCGCCATGCTCATTCCCTGTTCATAACGAATTGAAAATCCGAAAATCGGACGTCCCGTGCTATCGAGTATACCAGCTCCTAAATGCCATAAAATTTTAGGTCTCTATGCTTGAAATTAAAAAACAGATTAGTAGAATTACTCAAGTAATTATTGTCTTCCTTTGTTCATACTTCGTAATTTCGCCTATAATACGCGGATAGATACTTAGTGCTCAATAGGGTAGGTGTCAGGTATCAGAGGCGCGCTATGGCACACAAACGTTTGGTATAAATAGGGAGTCGATTTTACATCCAAGAACAAAACGCCACAGACGCGCATCAGCACTGTTTAGTGGCATCTAGTGCATCGGTGGTCCGTCGAATCGACGAAGAAAGAGAAAAAACTTACAAATAAAAAGTCTTTCAACCATCAGCATCGCATCGGAAACACTACCGGCCACGGAAGCATCGCATCCTGCGCTGTTCGTAACTAATTGAAAAGCCGACAATTGGACGTCGCATGCTATCGGGTAAACAACTCCTGAATATCAAAAACTTTGAGGTCACTAGGCTCAAAATCACAAAGCATATTAGTACAATTACCCAAATTAATACTGTCTTCCCCTGTTCGTACTTAGTAATTTCGCCTATAATACACGGATAGAGACTTGGTGCACAATTGGGTAGGCGCCGGGTATCGGAGCCTGCGCTAATTGCCCCGAAAGCAAATTATGGGCTACATAATACGGCTAATTCCGGCCGAGAGCGGCCGAAAACGATTACCGAATTCGGCCCTACTCGACTTTTTCGCCCGCCGGCCCGGGACTTATTACAATGGCTTTTTCGCGTTCGATCCCGTCGCATCATTATTTCTCGTTTCGCGACTAATTTTCTCGCCTTTTCCCACTCGTCCACCCCCCACCCCCCTCTCCCTGTCTTCTATGCTCCACCATTCACCCCCACTCTCCTCCCCGACGCTTCGGAGAGAGGAATACGACAAATGAATATTTTATAGTGTTAATCCAGACCGGGCAACTTTACAAACCAAATTAGCTCCGCCGACAAAAAAAAAATGGAAAAGCGAACACGAATTTTCCCGACAAATACAGAGGGAATAAACGGCAGGGCGTATTATGTAAATTAATATTAATAAATTTTGGATTATAGACCATCTCGTCGCTGACTCGAGGATTAAAACACTTATGGTCTCCACCTCACCTCACCTCATATTACTAACACCCTTGAAGGCGACCGTTTATCTTCTAGAAAATTTAATTTTCTACCATTTTCTGGAAAGAAAGATTCGTATTGGTAAGTATTATTAAAAATATTACATTAAATATAGGATCTTCCTGTACAATCCTTACGCTTATTGCATCATATAAATGCGATATTTCTTCTTTGTATCTTTACATTTATCATACAATCCAAAAATATTTAAGGCTATCCATTTTACTGAAAAATTAAATGTATCAGATAGCAAATCTACATACGCGACATTATAAACAGGATTAAAAACCAAACGAATATACCGCGTGAAGTTTGTAAAAACTCCATGCGGTAAACTCGTTTCGTTTTAGTCTTCGATTTCAAATATACGCGATGGCCGATCATATCATTACCAAAGTTTCATACTCATAGGACGGTCCTAATATAACACATCTTTGAAATGGGTATTGCAGTACATTGATCAGTTCCAAGGTCATAAGGGCGCTAATGGGAGCTAATGGGCCCTTGCTGAGTTGGCCAAGAAGACCCATTCTGTTCAGGGTTGGTCACACTCACGGGTCAACACCCATCCGGCGGCCTCCACGCATGAAGTGCGAGCCCGGGTAGTAAGGACTTTGGCCTTAGGGCTAGTTTCCCCTAGCAATCAACCTTCTGGCGCTCCTGGACGGTCTGCGCACCGTGCGGCGTAAGCCAATCGACTGTGCAATCTGACTAACCGTCAGATTTGAAGAAACCAGTTTTTTTTTAAATCAATAATTACCTAATTTTACTACTGAACAGTCGCCAAACTTGTAACAAATGACGGAATTTTCTGTCACTATCTACCGGCCTACTAGGGTGTAAATCATTCGAGGACCACATTCCAGTTTCGACAGCTTTACATAATACACCCGTCTCCTTACCGCTAGCCGGCGGCCAACACGGCGTCGTCGAGGGGAAAACATAAAAATGAAAATATCACAGTGTAAACAGAGGCTATACATTTCGATTTCCTCGCCGGAATAAACGAACGGAAAATCGGCCTGGCCGCCCTCCGCGTAATGTTAATATGGCAGGAGGAAGGATGACCTTATTTTTTTTGTGCCTTTTTATTTTACTCCCTGTGACTCGACCGTTATCCTTCGCAAATTGAACATGACGGTTCTTTAAGATTGGATATTTTGGTAATTGATTAAGGAGGGGTTTTTGAATAATATATATTATTAGGAAATCGAGGAATATTACAGATTAGAATATAAACCCGTTCATGCATAAGAACCGTCCAAACTGTTTGCTATGCATAAAAAAAAGTATCTTTCTTTAATTTTACTGGCTGATCCCAAAAAAACTCTTTTTGACGTTCGAAAAATCGGCGCTCAGGACAGCAGGTAAAAATATTCTACGACTCTAATGACCTCTCACTCAGATTGAAATATCTAATAATAATAATAATAACAAAACTCTTATTTGCAGCTCTCAATATAAAAAATATACCAAAATTAAATAAAATAAAAAATTCAAACTGAAAATAGACATAGGCTACGGTATAACACTAATAATGATACAAATATATTTTAACCTGGTTATCAGGACACACCTACACGTTCGTACATGACACTATTGTTTAATGAAATTAAAATAAAATAATCAAGATCAATTAAATAAAACAAACTAAAATAAAAATAACAAAATAAAATAAATTAACAACCAATATTCCAGATAAAAATTTAAAAACCAAATGGAAAAAGCAATAACATTAATAAAAAAGAAAAAAAAAAACTTGGTCGGGCGAATGCTAACCGATGTTGCCAATCATTATTTTTGATGTTACGCTGTAAAATGCTTCATACGTCGGCAACACTAACAAATCCATTAGCGGATGCGGTGCGTTGGCGTATCCACAGGTTCTTTATCTCTTTCATGCACCTACTTTACTATTGGGATATAAAGAGAACACGTCCCAACCGCAGATATTACGAACGTTGCCAGCTGTAAAATGTGGATCGGCATAATCAATGATTTTCGCGCGCATTAAAAGCCTAAAATTTAAATTCTGTATGTTTATAATCAGGATGCAGCATAAAACACAGAATATATTGTCTTTCAAGTAATTATGAGAGAAGATAACTAGAAGATAATTTATAGCTAGGTTCTTTTTTCAACTGTATATCTTTCGCAGTAGTTATATCTGGAGGTAGAAAGTTGAATATTTTATACCCTAAGCATAAAAATCGACGCTGGTATTGGACTAAACATACGTACTTTTGGATATACACTTCTCTTCTTCTTACTTTTACCTTTGTAAGAATGTTGACTGTAGTGCGTTTCGCAGATTGTCGAGTTTGTTTTTGCGTAAATCTATACTAATATTATAAAGAAGTAAAGTTTGTGAAGTTGTAGGAAGTAATCTCTGGATCTACTAAACCGATTTTGAAAAATCTTTTACCAATAGAAAGCCACGTTATTTGTGAGTGTCATAGGCTGTATATATTAATCCGATAAATGAAAAGACTTTTTCGTGGTAGTCAGATTTGCAAAATAAAACGGAGAATAAGCGGTCGAACGAAAATGTTTCTAACTAACGCTGCCTTAACGATGAGAGATATATGATTAAGTTCTAGAGAAAAGTTGTAGAGCTTGATAATACTTACAAAAAAGTCAGCAACAGCATTTGTCTAACTTTTATATTTAATTCACAAAAAGTAGTATTTTATAGTAAAAAAATAATTTAAATCGTTTGGTCATGTTTATTGGTCATATTATCAACAATTATGAATTCTTATCAAAATAAGTAAATTTATCGTCTCAAGTATTTAAAACAAAAGTCTTTTTCCTTTTACTGCATATAATTTCCCTTTTACTGCATAAATAGTTAAAGAGATAATACGCTCACAAATAAGACACTCACAAGAAGACACTCACAAATAACGGTATTATAGTCAAATTGACATGCAAATATATGCATATGCAGTAAAAATATAACCCTTCTTTTGGCAGTCAAGAAATAAATCATAGCACTCAGTACTAACCAAACCACACTCATAATTTCATCACAAGTAAAAAGTTTTACCGCCCAACGAAGTGGGCACGGGTCAGCTAGTGATAAATAAAGAAAAAAATTTGCTTGCAATATGAGTATTTTTGTTTTGCTTCTATTCTGTTTCAATTTCTTTTATTTTAGCCCAAAGTCTGTGCCGATTTTATAACGTAATTGCTATTTAGTTTTTAGTAAGAATTTTACAACAAGGTTTATTTTATTTTTTGCTTAATTGGGGCCCTGGACGGGTTAGGTAATAACAGCATACAGTTAGGGCACCCTAGAAAGGGTTAGTACCAGCTGGTGGCAGAATCAATAAGTAAAATTTAAACAGCTGGAGGACATACAATTTAAAAAAACATCAAGGAGATGCTGATAGGCCACCCTTTCTATAATTTGGACGAATTTGAGGGCCACGATTTTTCAAATATTGTGCCCATTTAAATTACTTAAAAAAGTAGAGCCTTATTGTCTGATTATTTTATATGGTCTTATATCTGTACTTTTAGTTTAAAATGCACAACGTAGATTTAATTTGATTATTTAACATTTTACTGACAATTTGAATATTACGAAATAATTTTACTACGTATCTCTTCGAATCACTAACTACTTCAAATATTAAGCTTATATTTTGATTATTTATATTTATAGTTTGACAATCTAGTAGTTAATTCTTGACTAACTGTGTATGTTCAGTAAAGAGTAGTAGCGAAACTTACTACATAACCCAATTATTTTGACACGTCCAAGAGCGGTCTTTAGCCGTCAATTGGACATGACGAAAATGTAATGTAATGTAATGTATTATTTTCTATGATAACTAACTCTCTGAAAATAAATTGTAAAACAATAAATCAATCTTTTATGGCAATGAATTCTTAAATTAATAAATTAACATCTATTTTGTTTTTATGCCTATTATTTCCTCTAGAAATATTTTTTTTTGTTAAAGAAGGTGAACAAATTTAATTGCATGCGTAGCTCCGTAAATAGTGATCAGCTCGCTATTAAAGAGAGTTAATATTTTGTTATAATATAATATCTAAGTAGACTCACTCCTCGATTCGACTTGAACCGATTCGCAAATAAGTCACGTCAGTTCCAGTCAGTGCCAGGGCCGCACTCGTCGGTGGTAATCTAAATAAATTTGCACAAGTGGGTCAGGCTCCGGATCCGGCTGCCGGACCAGATCGACACGGCCGGATTAAGCCGTCGTTCCGGCCCGGCATGCAACTCAATTTGCCAACAGGGCTCTAATTCCTTCACTAGCACTAGACATGCATACAGTCATAAATGTATCTGTTAAACTTCACGCTTCCCTCAAACTATATTATATATGAAATGAAGAGAGAACTCGTAAGAGGAAGCATTTATTTATCTATAAAATCAACATGGATTCTGATGATATCGAAGACTAATTAAATAAGATACCGCGGATATTTTATATCACCCGACGTTTCGGCGATGTTACAACCGCCGTTGTCCAGGGTAATAAATAGAGTTGTCAACTACAACGGGCGAATCCGTCACCTCAGGAAGTTTTAACGATTGGTCGTTCTTCCCTGAAGTGAACGCAGAAGACGGACAAAACAGTCCACCGTCAAGCTCCGCCACATTCCCGTATGAGGCCAACGCCTTATCCGCGAGATAATCAGGTAAGTGACCCAGCGGGCTTACACTCACGCTCTTACTTCCAATTGCGACCAGATTACTTCGGTCTCTCGACTGGTTACTTGTTCGAGGCCGCTTGCGCGGTCCTCTCCCTTACGAAGCGGTGAAACGGTGTAAACCGAATCTATCGCGGACCACGGCGTCCTTCCACGGCGTTTCAAGAGCAGTCGTCGTAAGGTCAGCAACCACCCCCGCTCTATAGGAAACAGTACTGCTTCCAGACTACCCCGACTGTTAGTCAGAGTCCACAATCGATTGTCTTACGCCGCACGGTGCGCAGACCGTCCAGGACCGCCAGAAGGTTGACTCCTATGGGAAACTAGCCTTAAGGCCAGAGTCCTGCCCAGGCTCGCATTTCATGCGTGGAGGCCGCCGGATGGGTGTTAACCCGTGAGTGTGACCAACCCTGAACAAAATGGGTCTACGTGGCCACCTCGGCAAGAGCCCATTAGCTCCCATAATAGGGTGTTGTCCAGGGTAGACAGAAGTGCTCTCATCGACGAGCGCAAGGACAAGATACAGTGAGCGTTGCATGTATTTTCAAAATACACGCGCACCGAAGCCGCCGCCCCATCACCATTATAAGCTGCGCAGTAACAGCAGCTGTTTGCCGCCTACCTACATAACAACGGATTACTATTTACAGCACTAGAAATCTATCTAAGGAATCTATAGAAAAAAAAGTTGAAGTAGATAACTTATATATACCTACCCTTAATCATGTATTACTAAACCTACGTACTCAATAACATTAGTGCTCTGTACTCAATACAAAACGCTGTTCCTATTAACTGTAGTTCTGTGAACGCGTGTATTAGAACCATTAAAACGGCCACTGTAAATTGAAACAAATCAAGAGATGGGACACAAAATATTTTAACCTTTCACTAATTCGACAGCATCGTGTCGTCTGCTTCCGACTCTTTTAAAAGTTATAAGATTAAACGTAATCGGCTGCTCGTTTTATACAACTGCCCAACAAAAAAGAAGTGTAATATGTTCAGGCTTCCTCTATGTATGTTTCATTATTCCACCACAACTTCTAAACGCCTAAACCGATTTAGAAGTGTTTGGAATTGTTAGAATCGGTATGTTATCCTAAGTGTCATTGAGTATCTTAACTGTTCAAATATCAAGTTAGTAGTTGTCTAAATGTTTAAATGTCCAAATGTCAATAAATTTACAAATACATCGTGTTTACTATCAAATGAAAGGTCTAATAGAGTACATTCAACAAGTAACCATGTATTTATATGGATACATATATACACCATAAATATTTTATAAAAACCTGTTATAAAAATCATTATAACTACAATAGTTCACTTTCTGTTACGACGGTCGTGTTTTTATTCTTTATAATAAATCTACTTGTTTAGTTATTCTTAACCCTTCGGCTACGTAACGAGCAAGTTCGGTTGCACATTAGAACACAGTTGACTACGTAACGACCAATATTGGCGGCTTGCTCCCGGAGCGCACACTAATATTATTGTCTAATTCGAACGCATCCTAAAGTCAATACAAAATATCTCATTATTACCATAGAATATTTCTGATAAAATTCCATTGTCAAAAATTATCTTTTTTTTTTCGAGAAATCATAAAAAAAAATATTGGTTTTATGAGCTAATGTCTAAATATTTTTGTATGTAAATAAGCAAAACGAAATATTACCTTTGATAGAGAATCTAATAAAGATCACGATAGTATTTACAATTTCTAAATAGGGTTACGTATTTCTTCGTAAGACAAGTACAAGTTAGAAAAGCCGAGTTTTTTTCACTTTTTCAACTTTCTCATTCATTATCTAATTGTTTTACAAAATAAGATTTCAATATTCTAAATACCAAATTTCAATGCGATCATTGCACAGTTATTCTTTTTATGATTGCTATAGTAGTTCCATAGTTATAGTACTTTTTGTCGAGCGCGGCGATATTGCAAGGAATTCCAATAAATTGCCGCGGTCTGCCATGAAATTATGCCGCTACTCGAAGGGTTAAGCATATCTAAAAAATATTCTGGATCCCAAAAAGCTCTTCTCTGTATATTTTGCCTTATGCGAGTCCTATATTTACTACGGTATAATTAGCTGGGGTGGATGCTCAAAGAGTCTCCTTATACCACTTCAAACTGCCCAAAAATTTATCCTAACAATAATGTTCCGTAAACCTTATTGCTATTTAAGCGATGTTCTTTTCAAAGAGGCGCAAGTATTCGACATCCAGCAATTGTTTATTAAATCAGCATTGGTACATATCGTTATTTTTAGCTATAGATAAGGCATTAATTCCAGGGTTATCACCTTTTCACATCAGCGCTAAAGTAACAAGACAAACCTTTGGGGATAATATTCCGGTATCTAGAATGAAGACATATTTTGGTCAGCGGCATTACACTTCTATAGCGCCTATAATATTAAACCGTCTCGATGTCAGTATTAAGCAGTGTACTAGCAAACATATTTTTAAAACTAAATTAATAAAGTGGATGATTAGCCAAGAGCGTATATCAATACACTCTATGCTAGACATTATAGCATAAACTAATTCTTAAAAGATTATCATTGATTTTACTTTCCTGTTTAAGGAAAGTATTGTGGACGCGCTTCTGTGTGTCTGACTGTGTGTTTTCTCCAACGATAGCGCCGAAACGCTTCATCTAATTGAGCTGAAATTTGGCATGCAGGCATCATTTGGTCATGGCATGAGCTGAAAAGATTGTGGTTCAAATCCGTCTACCCTTGATTGGCTCCGGACGAGGGAACTACTCAACGGTCAACACCAGAGACCAAAAAAATTTGTATACGAATTCATTTATGATAGCAACTTCCAAGTTCTACTATAACATGGCTGATGTACCCTGGGTTGGCTTCCGAAGAGGGAACTCCTCAACGGTCAACAGCAGAGACCCAAAATTTTGTGTAAGCCTTCAACTATGATAACAGCTTCCAAGTTTCACAATGACATGGCTGATGTACCCAGACGTTCAAAATATAGGAAAGTCAACAAAGTAAAAAAAGTAAAAAAAGTCGAAAAAGTCGAAAAAGTCGAATAAGGCGAAAACGCCGAAGTCGAAGTCGATTTCGATTTTTGGGAGTTAAAGGGTGGCGCTAGGCTGGGGGTAGGGGGTTGTGGCAGTATTTATGATATTAATATTCAGATGAATTAAGTTCCTGTCTTCTTGACATGAAAGTCTTGGGGTGACACAACCAATTTTTTTTTTTATCTTTGAATTTCTATTTTTTTTTACTATATTATATTTAATTTTATTTATTATATTTTAAAATATTTTTATTATTAATTTGTCAATTAAAATTGTCTATTTTCTATTCACCGATCTTTAAAAAAATACATATGTTTTATATTTTTTTGATTTGTTTTTTTTTTATTTTGTATCTAGATTTCTATTATACGTTAGGTAATTTATATTAGTTATAATTGTCAATTTGTATCAAAATGATTTAGAAACGCTAGCCCTGGAACGGGTTTATCCCAGTTGGGCGGCGTTGAACAGGTCATAGCTACGAAGGATTAGTTAATATTTCGCCATTGGTTATCGTCTATATAATGTAGCAATGATAATTGTATTTTGATTGTGAAATGAAATAAGTAAATAAAATAAATAAATAATTTCATTAGGGAAATATTTTTAAAATATTATATATTATTATGTAAATTAGGCAAATCTAGAGCATATCGAGAAATATCAACAAACAAGTATTATCAAGATTTTTTTTAAGAAGACAGCTTCATCTGAAAATAATGCATTGACGCAATAACAAACCAAATGCTTTATTAAAAATTGTGTGGAAGATAGTCACAGCTCAAAATGTGACAGTATTTATTAAAATAAACATGGCCAACTGAGAATGTCACAATATAAAAAAAATGTGTTTTCTTGAATTTTATTTAATTTGTAATTCACAATAATCTACAGTAAAATGGCCAACACGCACAATTGAAATGTCATAACTAAAATCCAGTATCAAAAAGCTGATGATATTACAAAAACTGTTGCCAGAAAGCCTATTTTAATGTCACCTAACTATATAATATATATACTATAGCCCGTTCTAAGGCGGACATATAAATTATTATAAATATACGAATGAACCTATATAAAAACCAAGTAAAGAAAAAACATAATACATTTTTTTTAATGTATACAGTTATTATCAATTATTGCTGGACGATTAAATTAAAAAATAAAAGAAAATATTGTTAAAAATAATCATGGTAAATAAAAATACCGTACAAATATACAGTATTTAAATAATCGTAATTGCTAAAAAATACAGTAACGAAATGATACCTAATCATAAAAATTAAAAATTAGTAAAAAAAAGAGATATACATGACTTACATAAGTATTAAAATAATCATAAAAATAAAAAAAGAGTCGCATTCTTAAAACTATAATAAAACCTATAACGTCATGAAAATATAAATAATATAGAAAATATGTTTATAGGAGAATGTCTCAATTCAAAATATGACGGTGTTAAAGATAACCTTGGCGCTATCTCTATCTCTCTCAATCTTCTAGCTAGTAAGACTGAAAGCTCGTTGCACTCAGGTGAGATTTATCGATCGATGCCCCGATCAGCCCCTTCTTCCTTTCCTCCCCCCCCCCCCTCTTTCTCAACCCTACCTCTCCCCCCGAACCACACTTGACCTCCTTGTGGCTTGGCGTTATCGATGTGTGATAACTTCGTTTCATAAGCGTTGCATCCCTAGCACCACTATCCTTCAGGCGCGGCGCGGTGGGGTATTTGTAAGGCCGGATTTAATTGCAAATCGAAATTCTCAAAATTACAGCGATTTTTGACAGTGATACCTACTCAACTACCAGTAAATGGAATCCCCATGCATTTTGCTAATCCTGAGATTTCGACATTTTCCCAAAAATATGTCATGCCAATATTAGCTTATATTAAACAACTTTTATAATACATCTAGGGGTGTCTACACAACTGGCGAACCCGACACCAGGTCATTCTATCTCCCATGGAGCGAGCGTCAAGACTTAGCGGCCAAGGACAGTCGACTGTCTAACAACACCGACAAACCTGCGAGAGTCCAACGCTTTACCGATAGGCGCTGGGAAGTGAATCCACCGTAATGAATTCACGAATTCATCGCGGACCGTGGCGCCCTATGCCTGTCGATATCACGCGGTATAGTGTGGCCAACAGGTCGTTTCACAGGTAGCTGACATCAAGTTATCAACCACTCCCGCTGCCTAGGAAGCGTACGTTTTTAACTCCCCCGGTTATTCACCGGATTGCACAGGCGATTAGCTAACGCCGCAAGCCGCTCAGCAGCGCCCGAGATGTCCCCCCAGATTGGATCTGATCTCACCTGTCCACGCCACAGCCGTGGCAAGTTCACAGAGTCCTTTCTAGGTTAGTACTTCTTCGAGGAGGCTACCGGATGGATGTTAACCATGAGTTGAGCCAAGATAACAAACTGGTCATATGGCCCAAGCTGCAAGAAACCCTTAGCTGCCTAACGGTTCTTTAATTTCAAGCTTTATATTAACTTGTAATGTTCGTATATAAGTTGTCCGTTTCAAGGTTTGCAAATAATATTTTAACCACTTGCTGGTATTCGATTGACCTGAAATTTGGCATCCTTATGTAAGTTCAGTGACAATGCATTATTATGTTAGCATCGAGTTGCTTCGATGATAGAGCCGGGATGTAGGGACTGAAACTCCCTTATGGCAAATGGTAGGACAGTCGAATTAGGGCTAGTATTCTATTACACTTGACGACGAGGGTCTGAAGATGTAGCCGGAAGATTGCCACTGGAAATCCCTGACGGAAGTGCTAATATAGTCGAGTTTGGGATCGTTTATTTTGTTGTTTTGAGTACTTTCCATCACAAATAATTACGAGAGTCTGGAGATAGAGCCAAGAGATTTCCACTGAAACTCTCTGCTGAAAATTGCTAATATAGTCGAGTTTAGGCTCGTTTGTTTTATTGTCATGAGTACTTTCCATTACAATTTCAATTTCAATTTCAATTTCAATTTATTTCCAAAAAAAATCTTAACAGATTGTAGAAACTTAATATTTAGGTACATGTAAATTACAGTCTATTAGTCCGTTTAGCAATATTTAAATTTATCACCACGTAGATACAGTTACTTCATTATTGCTTTTAGGGCATCCAAATCATTTTAAAGATTTATTTACTAAAACCACAAATTAAAATAATCGATAAAAATAATCAAGAAATTAAAATCAGAAAAAGTCAGAATAATTAAAAAATGCTACTTAAAATTGTCAAAAAACATGATGTACACATGATGACGTGCCTGAAGATGAAGCCGGAAGATTGGCACTGGAACTCCGGTGGAAAAATAAAGCTTGTTTTTAATTTAATTTATGATAAAAATAAGTTGCTTATTAAATGCTTTTCACATAAAACCATTGCTTTGTTTTGACACTAATATTTATTATGTATGTATGTATGTAGGGATGTTGCTAGATAAATATTTTATTATTATGTTGTATAGGTATATATGTGTGTATATGTGTATGTATGTATTTATGTAAAAAAAATATATTAATAAAGTACGCGTAATTATATTTGTAAATTTGCTTCAAGGCTATTGTTTGTGTGTGTGTGTGTGTATTATACAAGTAATGTACAGTGTGTGTATAAATATTTATCTTCTCAACGAATGTAATCTCAAGTAAAATATCAGCATCCCTAGATACGAACGCTTTTACTCAGGTTTGCAATGAGTCTGGGTTTAAATCGCTTCTACGGTACGATTTATAATAATTGTTAGCGGATAATGCAATTCCGTTAATTTTATCCTAACGGAAAATGGTGACCCAGCCGGGGTCACCATTTTCCATTGAAACACGGGACCTTACAATGTAAGATCAGGCGACCTAACCACTATGCCACCGGGCCGTTAGTGCATACAATCAATCAGTAGGTATCTAAAAAACTATTAAGCAATCTTTATTAAGACAATATTATTATTTGTATATCTCTAGGATACCTATAGGATACTAAATTCAATTCTATTAACTATGGAGATTTTATCATCTATTACTATACTTTATTTATTGTGTATACTTTATAGTGTATTTTTTATGTAAAAATACATTTTAAAGTATAATATATTGTAGTATAAAATTAAAACATAATATAGTATAAAATATAATATAAATATACACTTAAACACACACACGTACATAAATACACACACACATACACACTCCCACCGTCTCCGTGACTCTTCCAGAAAACATACACATAGACACACAATTCTCAAATCATATTTATTATGTTGGTATTAATAAATGGTCAAAAAATTACTAAAATTTACTAGAATGAAATTTGTATTTCACACGAAGTCCATAACCGTCTGTATATATTAGAATGTATAATTAATATTGTATACTGTGTCATACTGTGTGATTTATTTAGAAATTAAATAAATAATAAAAAATAAATTTTCAGCGCTGCTAGATCATTAGTCTTTAAACGCTCCTATAAATAGCCTATTATTTCGTCATAATCATCGCCATTACAACTTACAGGTCGCGCGCCGATCATTTTAAAGACATTTTATATGGCATAAAACTTCCTTTGAAGAGGTTCACGTCTCGTGTTATTTCATTGCACGTGCATCCTGCAATTAATTAAATAAAACGTTGAATGCATTATGTAAATTACTCGAAGGAGTTTTTACACATTTTATTGAGGAAGCGCCATAGAATCCTTCAATTACGAAGCTGTTATTATACTATTATTGCATAAACGATTTATGCTGTGCTATGACACCATAATGAATCGATAACTTGAAAAACTCGTATTCACAGTTTTCTATCATCATCTCTGTTTAATTGGTTGACGTTTCCTTTCCTGTCGTAGTATAATGACCACCTGAGCGACAATGGGGACGTTATAATATACCTATGTAAACGAACTTCCTTTAGCGACACAACAGAAAATAATCCTATTCGCCGACGACACTTCTATCTTAATTGGGGGCCATACTAAAGCTGATGTGGAAAGCAGCGCAAACACAAGCTTTATAGAAGTAACTGAATGGTTAGGGTCAAATAATTTAAGTTAAGCGGAAAAAACAAAATGTATGCAATTTCATTCCTATCAAGCACAAAAATACAAATTCGAAATTAAACATAACGCTCAGGTTATTGATATGGTGCAAAAATTCAAATTACTAGGGATAACAATCGACTGTAATTTGAACTGGAAAGCCCATGTCGAAGATGTAAAAATAAAAATTTCGAAATTTTGCTACGCTCTAAGGATTTTAAAACGAACTACAGATAAAAAAAACAGCCTTTATGGCATATTATGCATATATTTACGCCTGCATAAAATATGGAATTACGCTTTGGGGCAATTCGGTAAACGCAGAGGAAATATTCATAGTACAAAAACGATGCTTACGAATAATATGTGGAATTCCAAAGACTGACAGCTGCAAACTACTATTTAAAAAGGAGTTTGTGCTAACGTTTATATCAATATACATCTTGGAAACCTGCAAATTTATAAGGGACCACGATCAGTATTTCAAAACAAACAATGTTGAACACGGCTATAACACACGAAATAAACATGAGCTACAATCACCAAAGCCAAATTTAACTCTATTTAAAAAAGGAATGTTATACAATGCAATAAAAATCTACACCACCTACCTGCAAATATCAAAGAAATAAAAGGAAAAGGGTTTACCGCAGCGTTGAAAAAATGGCTTATCGATAAAAGCTTTTACACATTAAACGAATATTTCTCATAATATTATATTGTAGGCATGCATTTTCATTTTGTTTTTACAATAATTCAATTAGGGAGATTACAAATTTTCAATTATATACATTTCGTATTTATAGGCGTATTTTTGATTATTCCTTGATTTTGATTTTTTTTCATTACTTTTTATATTATTGGTGAATTATTTTTTATTAATTGTTTTCTACTGTTACATTTTAAATTATATACATTTCGTATTTATAGACGGAATTTTGATTATACCTTGATTTTGATTTTTTCTTTATTTTTTATATTATTGGTGAATTATTTTTTCTAATTGTCTTCTGCTGTTAGTTCCACTTATCCGGTCTGCTTAGATTTTTTCATGTTAAACCAGTGAAATAATTACATTTTTTTTAATAAGATATTATAATTAGCAGATAAGTCAATTTAGCAGATAAGTAAATTTGTCAATCTGTTTTAATAACGGGTAATTGTGAGATACATAGTTTTACGCATTATCACCATAAATGTACCACCACAATTTCGGACAATAAAAATATTTCCATTTCTATTTCTATTTCTATATTCATAAACCTTTTTGCTAAGAATCTTATTTCATCATACCATTTCTATACGGATGATCTTCAAATTTGTACGCTGTTTCGTCTGGACGACCTTTCCAGTGCTATTAGCTTGTGGCGACTCGCAGTACTAGTGTTTTCACCGGCAATTCATAGCGGCGTAACGGTGTCTTTAAAACGCCATCGATTGGGCTACTGAACATAAGAGTAGATTAATCAAGTTTTGGATCTATGAGTGCCGTCTACACGTTACGCTTCTTAGTAAAATCCTAGCTGCCAATCATAGTACGGCATTGAACGATCTAATATCCTATTTAATACATTGTTCAATAAATATATTGCATCAATGCCAAGAAAAAAAATGATACCAGTCTTTTCCAAAACAAGGAAAATTACTTTTTTTCCGGTGACACCCCACTTAATTAGGCACTATGTAATTATATACTTTCGTAATGAGACTCGTATATATGTATATAAACTTTGATACTTACGACATATCTTTTCTCGAGATGCATGCCGTAAGGCGCGCAGCCCTGCGACGCCACACCCAGAAAGCCGGGTCGATAGGCCCGGTTCTCTTGAAGCCCTGCTAAATAGCAATTGCCCAGCGGAAGACGACACGGATCTTATACAATGCGCGGCGACCGAATGACAATGTTTTAACCCGGTCCCGTATCCGAAGCCGTTGCAATTTTCCTGGGTACTCCGAAACATGGTCATTTTATTTTATTTTATTTTATAGCAAACTTACAGGTAGTAAATATATGATACTAGTATCTTAAAAACATATTTAAACAAAACAAATTTACTATCCTATGAATAGTTTGCAATGCTTGCATTACACATTAACATAGAAATAACATGAACACGTTGATAGTAGAAAAAATATAAAAAAGCTAATAATAATATAAGGGTAAGAAAAGAAATAATTAAATAAGTTGTTAATATTGTTATTTGGATAGAGCAAAATAGAAGTATGAGTAATTGGATAATAATATTTATTATACATAATATGATATAATACAATAGTATGTTATAATATAATAATCATATAATAAAGTACATTAGGATGGCAGTTAGTGAAATCTTAAAAAGTAGAAGATAGGCTAGGTTTGATCGAATCTTTTATTATATTTATGGAATCATAAAATACATCTAATCCTTTACACGATTTATCAAAAATGCGACACATTCTGGCAAGAGGTCTATTCGATCCGATGTTGTTATTGCAAGCGACAACCGAAAATGTTTGAGAGCTTCTCGATAGTCGCGGTGGCACACGAAATTGAACTTTTTCTAGACTAGCTGGGCTGTCTAGTCGATTGTGCAAAAGCTTATGGAGACACGTTATATCAGCTATAGTCCTACGTGTTTTTAAGTCTATGAGGTTGAAGCGAGAAAGCCGCTCTACATAACCTTTCAGAGTATTTCTGAGGCCACATTTGTTCGACAGCATACGAGTGAATTTCTTTTGGACTCGTTCAATTCTATCGCTGTGAACACTGTAAAGTGGATTCCAGATCACTGATCCATACTCCAGCACCGATCTTATCAATGATGAATAGACGGATATTAGGGATTTCGGATGTCGAAATGGCCTTATTGTCCTGAAAACAAAACCAAGAAGTTTACTTGCTTTTTCGACAATACCATTGAAGTGGTGATGAAATGAATACTTTTCTTCAAAGATAACTCCTAGGTCTCTGATGTGCTCGACTTTATTAAGTGTAATGCTATTGATAGAGTTGTCATGTTTTAAAATATTTCGGTTCCGGCTAAATGATATAAAATGGCATTTCTCGACATTGAGCTGCATATCATTGCGCGTGCACCACCCGCTCAATGTATTCAGGTCATTTTGAATTTTGTCGCTGTCTGAAGGACAGGAGATTCGACTAAAAATTTTGAGGTCATCCGCATAAAGCAAATGTGGGCACTCTAATTCATCGCAAAGGTCATTTATATAAAAGAGAAAAAGCAATGGTCCCAAATTTGAACCTTGCGGTACACCAGAAGTTATTGCAGCCGGTGAAGATTTAAAACCATTTACAGTGACGAGTTGGGATCGATTAGACATATATGATTCCAGCCATCTTAGTAAATTGCCATTTATTCCGAAAGTTTCAAGTTTTGATATTAGTATTTTGTGATTTACTTTGTCGAACGCTTTACTAAAATCTGTATACACAGCATCAACTTGTGTACGACTGTCGAGTGATGAGCATATATAGTCGCTGTATTCCAAGAGGTTTGAAATCACGGACCTATTTTTCATGAAGCCATGCTGGGTCTGACTGAGAGACAGTTTCGTGTGATTATAGAGATGATCGCGTACGAGGGATTCAAATATTTTGGAGAAACTTGACAATATGCTTATCGGTCTATAGTTCTTTACTTGACCAGAATCGCCGCCCTTATCAACAGGCACGATGTTGGCAGTTTTCCATTTATCTCGAAATGTCCCCTCTTTTAGAGATTTACAAAATATCATGAACAATGGAAAAGCTAGGTCATTGGCAAGGTTACGTATGAATATAGGCGGTATCATATCTGGTCCTGCGTCTTTGTTAATGTTCATTTTTATCGTAGATCCATGGTCACGTGGTATAGAATTAATAGTAGATGAACTTGTGTTTCCAGGATTGAAAACAGAGCTGAAGTAGGACGAGAAGGATTCACTTATATCCTCACCCATCGTTGCAGTTTGGTTTCCATTATTTATTATTTTAGGGGTTGAACTAGAATCCTTTTTGGATTTTACATATGTCCAAAAGTGTTTTAAGTGATCGCTAATGTATTCATCTATACTAGAGATAAAGCATTGTGACACTGTTTTAACATTTTTTTGGACCTCGCCCTGAGAATTGAAAACGACTCATAGTCCCTTTGATTGTTGTATTTTTTATATTTACGACGAAATTTTTCCTTTTCTTTAAAACATTTTATTAGTGCGCTGCTGAACCATATGGGGTATTTGGTGTTTCTTTTCTTTTTTATTGGTACATTTGAGTTTATGACTGACCAAAGGATTTTGTAGAACACCTCCAGAGAGGAGTTGCACTCAAGGTTAGTGAAAGTTGCAATCCAATCGACAGATGCTAGGTGATTACTCCAGTTTATAAAGTCCGATCTCGTAAGTCATATATCCGAAGATATGATATGTATCTTATGCATACGTTCTGTAAGCAATGTGTAGTCAAACAATAATTCATCCTCTTCTCGAAGTGCCTCTCCATTACTGAAGGTTGGCCGTTAGCTCTGAATACTTTTGTCGGTCTTGCGCCATCCGGAAAAGCTGTTCTGTACTGGTGATTCCATTCCAGTTTTCCACCCGGAGATTCTTAGCACCCTTGACCCATTAAAGGGCCGCCGGGTACTCGGGGCCATGGCTGTTTTTGACTTTTCCATTGCTAACTACTAGGGATATATAATGCAGTGGTCTCCCGTTGCCTTCTGCACCAGACATTTTAGGTCTATTTAGGACTTTAGGCCGCGGAGACCTCTTTAACCGGTTGCCCAGTTGGATTGACTGGGTCTTTTGCTATATACTTTTGCTTCCCATTGTAATTAAACCTTTATGCAAACGGCGATCGAGTACATTCGGGACGCGTCCTGTGTCAACCGCAGGTTAATCTAGTCTGCATAATTGCAGTTTATTCACTACATTTAATAATTATAATTAATATTTTTTGTTGAGAATTTTCGTAATATGCTGTCACTATGAATTTTAATTTGGAATAATAGAATGATAGAAATAAGATGATAATATGAAATCTGATAGAAATAAGATGATAATAATAAGATATCTAATAATAGATAATAATGATAGAAATAGATAATAATGATAGAAATAGATGATAATAATAGATAATAATGATAGAAATAGAATGATAATAATAAGAAGAATAATCGTCGACGCTTTAGTGCCATATTTAGTATCCAATTAAAGTTGTTTCGGCGAGTGTCCCTGCTTATATCGGCCAATATTAACATACACAGAATACTCCTAGCGAATAGCTCTAATATAGTATTGGTCGATAAAAATACGCCGCAGACTTATTTGATCGACATAACCGTATTATATGCTTATTAACTAAAATGGGCATTAATTCTCGATAGAAGGGAGCATTGAAGGAAGAATACCTTTAAATTTTGAGAAATACAGCCCAATAACGGGATTGTATAATTAGTAGCTACTTAGCTTCCTACATATCACCAAAATGCAGTATCTCCATTTACTGTAGCTTTAAAGTCGTGGATAATTATAATGGGCATCAATCCTAGACAGAAGACAGCAGTAAAACAAGAATACCTGTAAATTTTGAGAAATACGACCCAAGTCGACGGATTTTACCCGTTAGAGACGCTAACCCAATGCCGCTGAGCGTTTGCTAAGGTTCACTTCGAGTCACCGAGGGCAATCGCCACGCCCAGACCTCGTTGTGAACGCATCGCTTGGGTGGCCACGCTGACTTAGGGTCGACTTCGCTCACAATTACCTCGAATAATAACTTAAAAACACTCTCACACTAGCATTCGAGGCGTAATAGCTCCATCGCAGTAGTTAAAAATGGGCGGCGTTTAAAGTGGGGTCCGCCTACTTTTATAGCGTCTTAATTGTGAATTTAATGGAATTTCGTAGATAATTTTATGATGGTGGGGTAACAGTTGGTTGAAATGGGTGATAAAGAAACGTCAGGAGGGGATACAACAGAATGGTGTAATGACCTGTTTTAATCTCCGTTCAAGGTTGAAAAAAATACCATCTAGTTTAGTTTGGAGACATTATTTTACGAGGGGTGATAAATAAATGTGATAATGAGTTACAAACTCTTTGACTGGCAGGCACAGCGAATACATTTGTTGTTCTAAAAAACATCTTTTTTTTTTTTTAATAATAGTCATTTATAAATAAGATAAAAAAATATTATACGGCGTGAAGTTTGTAATACCTGACGTTTCGGCGATGTTGCAACCAATATACTGGTCTACCCTAGACAACGTATTGTCTACCCTGCAACATCGCCGAAACGACAGGTGCTACAAACTTCAATTGGTAAATTCGTTTTTTATATTATTTATAATGTCAAACAGTCTTCGGTTTCATATAGTCATTTGTTTGTGAAAATAGTACAAACGGAATTTTGCGCGGTACTTGAAAAAGAATGTACAGAACGAGTATTTCAAAATTTCCGAGGTACATTAGAGTTTGATTCTACCCCATATTCTACAGTTGCACTTTGGTATGATGTGTTTACGCATGGATTCTTCCTAGTTGGTTCTCCAAATAACGATTACCCTCGCTCGGGCCGTTTCACAGCGGCAGTCACTGAAGAAATGTTGTGACGGATTGTTATGTCATGGTTCATTTTATTGCTGAAGAAGTGAAGATTTCGATAGTTAGCGCTCATAGTACTTTACATAATGAAAAAGGTAGGTACCCGGTACCGCCGGTTCAAAGTTTCACCGCGACAAGGCTACTGCACCCAGGGTTGGCTTCCAAAGAGATGACTCCTCAACGGTTAACAGCACAAACACTAAATTCTGTACAGCATTCAATTATACCCCGTTCTAAGTTCCACTATGACATTGCTGCTGCACCCAGGGTTGCATGGGAACAGAGCATTTTAATAAAAGCTTGTTTTTATAAATATGTTTTTTTGCTATTGTAATTGTAATTTGTATTGTATTGTATTGTATTGTAATTTATTGTATTGTTTGAATTGTATTGTAATTGTATTGTAATTGTATTGTATTGTATTGTTGTATTGTATATTATTTGTATTGTATTGTAATTGTAATTTTGCTTATTGTAATTGAGTGTGGTTTTATTTAAATACAATCCAGAATTATATACAACTTTTACTTCGACTTTTACTTTGTGCTAATTTTAATTGCATTCCAGTAAAATTATCTACGGGCGAACCCGCCACCCCCGGGAGATAACGACATTGACCGTTCTGACTCCCATAAAGATAAAACACAGAATTTGAGGACAAACACAAACCACAGTCAAACTATGCCAACAGCCCGTAAGAGTCTAACACTCTACCGCGAGACACTGGGAAGTGCCACTCAGCGGACTTCCTTGCGCCCTTACTACCAGATTTGGACGGATTTCTACATCCTCCGGTCTGGTCACAGTTGGAGGTGCTTGCGCGGCCCTTTGCCCGTCGAGCTTATTCAGGATGGGACCATCGTATCGTTTCTAAGGATATGTGACGCCACGTCAACCCGCTACTTAAAAATAGCTTTTCTCCAGTCTCTCCCGGTTCTTCGCCGGTTTGTGTAAGATTGTCTGACACAGCCTATTGCATAAACGGCCTAGTTTCACTCGAGGTGTTCCCCCGGATCCACACGTCCTAACAAAACTGTCCATGACTGCTGGTTGCAGCTGCAGGCAGAGTGCATAGTGGCCCTTCCTGGTATATGCTCTCTTCGTGGAGACTACCGGATGGGAACTAAACCGTGAGTTAGGCGGACCTAAGGAAACACAAGCAGGCCATCAGGCCTAAGTTGCAAGGAAACATTAGGAACTTACGGAACTTTAGGAGACCTGACAGCCCATCAGGATTTTTGTCAAGAAAGATCTTACTGACTTTACAGACTTCAGTAGCAAATGGTTTCGTGCAGCTTGGACCATATGATCCAATGTGTTCTCAGGTCGGCCTAACTCATGAATCAGCTCCTATTCAGTAGACTTCCCGTGTGAGCGACTATCCTAGGAAGTACTCTCGCGTATCAGGCCTCACTGCTGGTGCACCGGCTTCCACTGGGGATTGACCTCCGGAGCTACTGTACGGTTTGCGTACCGTGCGGCGTCAGCCAATCGGTTGTGCACTCTGACTTATTACTGAGGGAGTATGGAGATTATGGAAATATACTGTCTCTCAAGCAGCGGGGTTGCATGATGACCTGTTGTAAAGCCGCTCTTAAAGCGACCTATGAGCAACCCGATCCCATATGGCATTACGGGCAAAGGACGCCCATAAATTCATATTAAATTACCGCTGTAATTCAACAGGTAGAGGCCGCGTAAGCGAATTCGTTTCCATAACCAGTCGAAAGAAAGAGGTGTCCTGAAGGTAAATTCCAGGCGGAGATATCCTGTTACAACTGGTAGCCAGGGGTTAGGTGACCCCACTGGGTTACCTTCCTAGTGCCTCGCCGTAAGGCGTTGGCCTCTGGCGGGTTGCTGGACGGTAGATTTGTATCGTCATAAAGACGTCTACGCTCGCCTTACGGGAGACAGAACGATCATTTTAGTTAAAAATTCCCTGTTGACGGGTTGACGGGTGTGCCCGTTGAAGTCGACATCTCCAAATGACCTCCCTCCCGATCTACTAACCGAATCTATCTATCGATATGGAAGATGTCGGCACTTATGGACACTAATCGCAAGATGTCGACAGTGAAGGACCGCTAGCGATAAACTTGTGGTAATACTAGGTCCAAAATAAAGACATTGTCATCTATCCATTAGCTCCTCATTTGGGAGCTAATGGGCCCATGATGAGGTGGCCACGATGACCCATGTGTTCAGGGTCGGTCACACTCACGGGTCAACACCCATCCGATGGCCTCCACGCATGGGGTGCGAACCTGGGTAGGACACTGGGTCAACCAGTCTCCCCTGGGAATCAAACCTCTGGCGCTCCTGGACGGTCTGCGCACCGAGCGGCGCAAGCCAATCGACTGTGCTCTCCGACTAACAGTCGGGGGAGTCTGGGAACTGTATTGTTTCCTATAGAGCGGGGGTGGTTGTCTACCTTACGGCGACTGCTCTTGAAATGACCATTGGCCATCCGATCCCGGTTCAGATTCGGGCAAAGGATGCCTTGGTCCGCGATAGATTCGGTGCACACCGTTTCACCGCTTCGTAAGGGAGAGGACCGCGCAAACGACCTCGAACTCGGAACCAATCGAGAGACCGGAGAAATCTGGTCACAATTGGAAGCAAGGGCGCGAGGGTCGGCCCGCCAGGTAACACTGGCTATCTCGCGGTAAGGCGTTGGCTTCTTGCGGGTTGTGATGTAGCTGGACGTTGGATTTGTTCTGTCCAAAGTCTTCTACGTTCACTGCAGGGCGATAGAACGAGAAAATCGTTAAAACGTCCTGTGGTGACGGGCTTGCCCGTTGTAGTTGACACCGCAAGTTGTCATCTATCCAAGCGTCTAACTCCCAGGTTACGTTATTCCGCGTAGGCTACGGTCTACCTTAAATCGCCTCCGGACAGGTCACCGTTGTTGTAGGGCATCCATGATAGGGCATCCATGTTGTAGGGCATCCATGGGCTTCCTGGGTGTGTTTGCAGATATAGCCAGAACACAACGAGTGACACCATATAATGCTCGGTGTGATGTGACTCACTGTGATGTGATGTGTACTTTTTCCCCATCAATAATCCCATTATGATACTCATCAAAAATCAACCAAATTCGGTGACAAAGGCAGGTGACATTCTAATCTCTAGAAGCTTTCTAATACTTCATTTTTTGATGATTGTATATTTCTTTTTTTTGATGACTGGAACTTTTGGGACACTTGATAGGCTCTCTTAACCAGTAGTGGTCCGCAACCACCGGTCGGGAACCACCGATTTAGATACTCATCAGTGTCACTAATTTGGATGGTAGCGAATGGTTTCGTGCAGCTTGGGCCATAAGATCCATTTGTTCTCGGATCACGTTTCAACTCCTATTCAGAAGCCTCCTCGGGTAGGAGGCTACCCCGGGTAAGATTGTCGCGTCCCAGGCCTCACGGCTGGTGAATCGGTATCGCCTGGTGGGATTGCCTGCCGGCGCTACTGAACGGTTTGTGCACCGTTCGGCGACGCCACTCGGTTGTACAGTCTGACTAATTGCTTAAGGAGTCTGGAGACTATGGAAATATACTGTCACCTAAGCAGTGGGGGTGGACCTGTCGTCAACGACTCTTGAAATGACCATTAGCTTAGAATCCTGAATTCAGAGCCAGGCAAAAGATGCCTTTGGTCAGCGACAGATTCAAACTGAATCACCGCAGGTAGAGGTCGCGCAAGTGACTTTGGACCCGTGACCAGTCGGGAAGTTGAAGGTATCCTGATGGTTGATTCCAGACGGAGATATCCTTGTAAAACTGGTAGTCAGGGCAACCAGCTGGGCACATTTCCCGGTGCCTCGCCTTAAGACGTTGGCCTCTGACGGGCTCGTGGCTTTGCTGAACGGTAGGTTTGTACCGTCCTAAAGTCCCGATTATTCCACGGCTGAAAGATCAATCACATATCATTATACCAGCCTGGGGTGACGGGTTCGCCCGTTGTACTCGACACCGCCCAACTGTCACTAACTTGGATATACTAAGACAAGGTTGATTAAAAAGGATCTACATATAAGCAGCTCGCCGAATTATTTGACCTGATCTCAAGACATTCTAACACATTTTACTTATATTTTAATCGCTTTTCGCGCCGAGAGTCGTTAACACCTTCCCGACAAATTACAGTTTCCCGAAAGCTGACAAACTTTGGTAGACGTTTTTACTGCTGAAAGTTTTTATGTCGTCATGAGTTCGTATAAATTTCACCCTAGACTTTATGACAGAAATTCATCCTTGAATATGTTAACTTTTATGTGACTCGTTTTAGCGGAAATTTATGGGGGTAGCCACAAAATAAATAGCGGTTAAGAGGATTTTGAATCTTGCTCTTTTGTGTGGCCATTTTCATGACTGTTAACACAGATATTAAAATCAAAATATCGCAATATGTTTACCGCCCAATATAAGATACAGTACTGTTTCCAGACTCTCCCGACTGTTAGTCAGAATGCACAATCGATTGGCTCACGCCGCACGGTGCGCAGACCGCCCAGGAGTGCCAGTAGATTGACTCCTGGGGTAAACCAGCCATCAGGCTTCCACGCATGAAGCGCGAGTCCTACCCGGACTCGCACTTCATGCGTGGAAGCCGCCGGAAGGGTGTTGACCCGTGAGTGTGACCGACTTCGAACAAATGGGTCTTCGTGGCCAACTCATCAAGGACCCGTTAGCTCACGTGAACTGTTACAGAGAGGTAATAAACCGTCGCTCATTTACGCGGCCAAGATATCGCAATACAGAGCTTCCAAATCTGCCGGGAGCAACTTGGGTTGTCGACTACAGCGGGCGAGCCCGTCACCACAGGAAGTTTTAACGATTAGTCGTTCTATCTCCCTGGAGTGAGCGTAGAAGACTTGGGACAAAACAGTCCACCATCTAGCTACGCCACAACCCGTAAGAGACCAACGCCTTAGACCGCGAGATAGCCAGTAATGTTACCTGGCGGGCGACACTCGCGCCCTTACTACCAATTGTGACCAGATTTCTCCGGTCTCTCGATTGGTTCCGAGTTCGAGGTCGCTTGCGCGGTCCTCTCCCTTACGAAGCGGTGAAACGGTGTATACCGAATCTATCGCGGACCACGGCGTCCTTTGCCCGGCTGTTCACCCAGGATCGGATGGCCGATGGTCATTCCAAGAGCAGTCGCCGTAAGGTCCGCAACCACCCCCGCTCTATAGGAAACAGTACAGCTTCTAGACTCCCGCGACTGTTAGTCAGAGTGCACAATCGATTGGCTTGCGCCGCACGGTGCGCAGACCGTCCAGGAGCGCCAGAGGTTTGATTCCCAGGGGAAGTCCATCGCCCGAACGTCCTACCCAGGTTCGCACCTCATGCGTGGAGGCCGTCAGATGGGTGTTGACCCGTGAGTGTGACCGACCCTGAACAGAATAGGTCTTCGTGGCCAACCCAGCATGGGCCCATTAGCTCCGGGAGCACGTCGGCCGAAATTAATAGTAAATTTAATTGAACCAAGTGTGTGTGTGTGGCAACCCTGCATGTATGATTGGCCCGCATCTCAAGCCGACCTTATGCAGATGCGATTCGCGACAATTAAACCCAGAGCAAGTACACTCAGAAAAAAACATGGTGAATTTGACAACAAAAAGTTGTTAAATATGAGCCATCAAGGTAAAATAGTGGGAGCCACAACGCCAAAATTGTCGAAAAACATTGCTTATATGACAGAGCATAGCATTGTTAATTTCACAAAGGCGCGCTTTCACAACTTTACTTTGATGGCTCATATTTCACAATTTTACTTTGTGAAATTCGCAATGTTAACACATTGCGAATTTCACAACTTTACTCTGTTGATTCGCAATCAATTCCGCCTTTCAACCTTGTGGGTTTAGCAATGCGCACTTTGCTTTATTAGCAACTTTCAAGTTGTGTTTCTAACAGAGTTGTGGTTCAACCTTGTGGGTTTAGCAATGCGCACTTGGCTTTATTAGCAACTTTCAAGTTGTGTTTCTAACAGAGTTGTGGTTCAACCTTGTGGGTTTAGCAATGCGCACTTTGCTTTATTAGCAACTTTCAAGTTGTGTTTCTAACAGAGTTGTGGTTCAACCTTGTGGGTTTAGCAATGCGCACTTTGCTTTATTAGCAACTTTCAAGTTGTGTTTCTAACAACTTGAAAGTTGCTAATAAAGCAACGTACGCATTGCTTCAGATCTTCAGCATATTTTATTTGTACTGCTGTATACTGTACAACCGCTGTGTAAATATTAATTGCAGGGAAAACGAAATCCATTATTGCTATTCCTGCAATATTTACACTGCGGTTGACCAGGAACAGCATTGCAAATAAAACCTGAAGAAGATCTGAAGCCTATGTTGCATTACTTGTGCATGTTTGTGTATCCAATAACCTAAAACATAAACAACAGTTACACAAAATAAAACATTTATTTACTTACAACTGACATACATGTTATAACAAAAGGAGTGTTTAATTTTAATTTTACTCGAATAATTTTACGTGGAGACAGAGTTTAGGTCGGAAATAGAAAATTTCCATACAAAATAGTCTTCCAAAACTTGAAAGACGTTTCTGTAATATTTTGTATAGAAACCTATGATTTCCGTGTTAATCTCTGTCTTCTCTTAAAACCAAGATTACCAAACATAAGAAGCCATAAATTTACAGATTACAGTTTTATTCATACATGTATAGAAATAGAAATAGAAATATTTTTATTGTCCGAAATTGTGGTGGTACATTTATGGTGATAATGCGTAAAACTATGTATCTCACAATTACCTGTTATTAAAACAGATTGACAAATTTACTTATGTGCTAAATTGACTTATCTGCTAATTATAATATCTTATTAAAAATGTAATTATTTCACTGGTTTAACATCTAAAAAATCTAAACAGACCGGATAAGTAGAACTAACAGTAGAAGACAATTAGAAAAAATAATTCACCAATAATATAAAAAATAAAGAAAAAATCAAAATCAAGGAATAATCGAAATTCCGCCTATAAATACGAAATGTATATAATTTAAAATGTAACAGTAAAAAACAATTAATAAAAAATAATTCACCAATAATATAAAAAATAATGAAAAAAAATCAAAATCAAGGAATAATCAAAAATCCGCCTATAAATACGAAATGTATATAATTGAAAATTTGTAATCTTCCTAATTGAATTATTGTAAAAACAAAATGAAAATGCATGCCTACAATATAATATTATGAGAAATATTCGTTTAATGTGTAAAAGCTTTTATCGATAAGCCATTTTTTCAACGCTGCGGTAAACTCTTTTCTTTTTATTTCTTTGATATTTGCAGGTAGGTGGTTATAGATTTTTATTGCATTGTATAACATTCCTTTTTTAAATAGAGTTAAATTTGGCTTGGGTGCTTGTAGCTCATGTTTATTTCGTGTGTTATAGCCGTGTTCAACATTGTTTGTTTTGAAATACTGATCGTGGTCCCTTATAAATTTGCAGGTTTCCAAGATTTATTTATTTAGAGTAGGTATTACAAAATTTAACTAGTACATTTTACCATGTCACACTGTATGTAAATGAGGCAATAGCAGAAAACTGATTCTTATTGTGACTGAGACATGGTTATGACCGAAAGTCGCCTAACTAGGCCTGAGCCTGTTCTAAGGCAGACTTGAGCAATTTTCTTTGTGCATTATGATTACTATTTATTAACAATGCATATATTTCTAGACACAATCAAATAAAACTAATTATTAAAATAGTCTACAAAAAATTAAATTAAAAATAGAAAATTCAAATCTTTTTAAAATAAAAATAAAATACCATAAAACTAAATCTAATCCAAATAATAAATAAAACAAAATCAACATTAGAATAATCAGAATTAATAAAAGTGCAAATGGATTGTCACTTTTTAAAGTTACAAGATGTTACAAGATGTTGACAAGATGTTGCAGGTTTCCAAGAGGTTTCCCTTATAAACTCTTTTATGATTTTTCTAACTCACCGCCGCCCTGGCAGATGATGAACCAGCCACAGCAGATGACAAAAACTTAACTGTAGCATCAATCCGAGTATTACGCGAAGAGACAGTATGTGTTCAGGACCCTTCTGTAACAAAAAAAATATCCAGCCTTATTACAGGTTCAATATCATATTATGCTATGATAGGAAATATACTGCAGTTAAAACTAAATTGCAATTAATTCAGTTTTTTTTACCAATAGGCATTCAATTATATTCGATACAAGCAAAATGTGTTATTTTTAAATTACTGTGGAAATTTTAATTAATTTATTTAAAATGGTGCACTATGAAATCTACACAAACCGCCATGTGAAGGCATGCTGTAAAATTGTTAAACTCACAAGCTGTTAAACTGTTAACCCCGCAGTTTAGAGCATTGAGGTAATAACAATGTCAAAAAAAATTGTTAGCGCCAAAATTTTATATTGTTGATACCGCAATTTTTGCATTCGACAAAGAAAACGTTGCTGACCCCGCAAAGGGTAATTTGTCTTCGTTACAATATTCTATGGTTAATTTCGCAATTTTTCGCTCGCAATGTAAAAATGCAGCTTTGTCTAGAAAAAAATTCTATAGTTTAGGTATTATTCTAGATTATTGATCTTTCAATATCATTCGACTATATTCACCACGCTGATTCCGAAACGAGGTATCTAAAGTAGAATAGTTTCGGTACAATGTAGTCACAGCCATACAACTCAAAGGTGGCGGAACGGCCGCGTGTTCTTATGTTATCGTGCGATGAGACGCCAATACAGACTCGATAAATATTTTTTTCAAAAAACTTACCCTGGAACGTTGCGACAGGTGTACGAGGTTGTTCGATATTAAGAAATCCAGAAGTAGCTGCTGTTCTTTCTCCATTTTTCTGAGATGTCGCCACTTAATCACTGATTGCACTTTTGAACAGTTCCTAATTGTGCTTTTAATTCTTTCTTGAAAATACGACGCCGTAAAATGCACTCGACGCAGATCGAGCGCTCTGCACGCGCGGCGCGCCCCGCTTACAGACTGGAATAGCGTCGCAAACAAACAGCCGAGCGTGGTCGCGACTCGCGCGCGCGGCGGGATTTTGACAACGTATAGGAAAGCCCCCAACTTTGTAGAAAATAAACGTTGCGGTTTTGACAATTATAGTTTGAGTTTTTCTCAAACCTATCTGCCATTGAGAAAAAATCTACGTCAAAGTTGTGTTAATATCAATTTAAAAACATTGAGGAATTATGAAAACATTGCCTTATTCACAACTTACGTAGTTACTAGCTAGCGTTGCTAGTAAAAGTTGCTAGCGCGGCAACGTATAAAATCAATGTCTCGCTTACATTGTGGAACTGACAAACCAACTATGTTAATCATGGACATTGCTAATTTATCCACAACATTAAAAAAGCAATGTTCCGCTTACATTGTGAAACTCACAATACTCACCTATGTGAATTCCACAGATTAGCACATTGCTAATTTATCAAAGTACCGTAAAGTTGCCATCGTCGCAATGTATAAAATCAATATTCTGCTTACATTGTGAAAATTGCAATCTTTAACTACGCGAATTCCGCAGATTAGCACGTTGTCAATTTATCAAAGTAGCGGAACATTGCTATCGCCGCAACGTATAAAATCAATGTTACGTTTACATTGTTAAACTCACAAGCTGTAAAATTGTTAACCCTGCAGTTTAGAGCATTGAGGTAATAACAATGTCGAAAAAAATTGTTAGCGCCACAATTTTATATTGTTGATTCCGCAATTTTTGCATTCGACAAAGTAAGCGTTGCTGACCCCGCAAAGGGTAATTTGTCATTGCCACAATATTCTATGGTTAATTTCGCAATTTTTCGCTCGCAATGTAAAAATGCAGCGTTGTCTAGTAAAAATTTCTCTGAGTGTAGTGGTACCGTGTTATGTGGTATTAGAAGATCCCGCCGCGCCACCATGCCACAGCTCTGCGCCGTGTGTGGCGGGCACGATGTCCCACCGGTGTTGCCACACAACATTCTTTCTTTTAGTTTGTAGAATTATTATATACCCTCCCTTAGTTTTCACCCTCTGCAAACACTCAGAAGATTTCTCCTATGGACATAAAAAAATCTCTTGCACAGTCTCTCCTCTTACCTTTCCTTGACTATGCAGATGTGGCTTATCACGATTCATCTTCGGTCTACGTGAGTATGATCACGTGTCCGACTATAGGGCACAGTTAAAGTGGTTGCCAGTACGCCAAAGAAGAAATGTTCATATACTTGCTCTCCTATATCGTGTACTCTCCCAATTAACACCATCCTATCTCCACGAGCTTTTTGAACCACTGAGTTCCCACGGTCTCGTATTTCGGTCAGCTTCTCACAGTTTATTAAAAATTCCGAGTCATAATAGTGATTTCTATTCCTATTCTTTCTGTGTCCATGGTGCAAGACTCTGGAACGATCTCCCAGCAAATATACGAAACTCGCCTTCTTTACCATCGTTTAAGACTCACCTTAAGGATTACTACCTTTTTAAGAAGTAACCAGTTATTCCCTTTTTCTCCTCTTCCTCTCCCAATTTCCTCTCCTCGGGCATTATTACTTTTAAATTCTTCCACTTGTCTGTATGTTATGTAATAATCTTTATTTTCACAATGCGCGCATGTACCACTGTGTTTAGGTTAGTTGTAAGACATTGCCATGTGGTAATACGCTCGCCTTTATGTATACTAATTAAGTGCAAATAAAGAGTTTATTATTATTATTATTATTATTATAGTTTATATCATAGATTATATACGGTACTAGTTGAATGGAACCCAAGAGGCCCTGTTGCAATTAGACCACTAAAACCCATTTGGTTAGGGTCGGTGAATCTCGGTCAACAACCATCTGGAGGAATGCGATACGAGGAATAAATCCAATCTCCACATAAACCGACAGCGACTTAGCAAAGTGCGATAGAGTTTTATTCACCAAAATTTGTCTTACTATAATAAGATTCCAGAGCAAATAAAAAGCCTTGGAGAGGACCAATTTAAAAAGATATAAATAATTTGGTAAGAAACCAAATTTATAGTATAAGGGAGTTTGAAAATTCCGAGTTTATTTTCCGTGTTCATAATTAGTAAAATTTGTAAAGTTTTAAACATAACGGTATTGTTATAGCTGACATTCTACTTCTCATATAATTTATTATACATCTTTTTATGTTTTAAAAAATACGAAGGCATATTGCTGGATTGACAATAAAATAATTGTACTTTGATTATTCTAGATAGAATTTGCATTTCTATTTTAATATATAATTCTCCCTTAGGTACTATTAAATGACATTAGTATATTTTGATTATTTGTATGTAGGTAATATTGAATATATTATTACAGCCATGACAACTATCATGATAGTTATGTTTTTAATAATTAAATTTTAAGCATTTCATCTTGTGACGCATCCAAGTGTATGAATGTCTATCTACTGGAGTAGTTGATTGTATTGTATTGTATTGTATTGGGGGCCTTCACGCAGAAGTATGAGCTCGGGTAGGTCTCTGGCCTGCGGGTCAAAGAGTCAACTTTTAGCACTGTCTTCCCTTAAGAGTCAACTTTTGAGCGCTCCTGCACGGTTTGCGCATCGCGCGGCGTCAGCCAATCTATTGTATATTCCGACCGACAGCCGGGAGAGTCTAGAAACAGAACTGTCTCCTATAGGGGGCGAGGCTGCCCGCTGGGTACACTTCCGGGTGCCTCGCCGTAAGACATTGGCCTCTAACAGCTTGATGACGGAGCTAGACTGTGTATATTGTCTTGTCTCTAAGTTTTCTACATTCATCCCACGCCTGAAAAAAATATCACATATCGTTATACCAGACTGAAGTGACGGGTTCGCCCGTTGTAGTCGACACCACCCTACTGTCTTATACAGAGCAGGGGTAGCTGTTTACTTTACGGCAACTGCTCTTGAAACGACCAACCCGCAACCCGATACCGGGCGAACAGCCGGGAAAAGTATGCCGTGGTCCGCAGGAGATTTGGTAGACACCGTATCACCGCTATGTAGGGAGATGACCGCGCAAACGACCTCGAACCTGTAACCAGCCGGAAGACCGGAGTAATCTGGTTGCAACTGGAAGTAAGGGCGCGAGTGTCTGGCCGCTAGGTGATTCATTAAACTGGGTTCTCCCGGCGGAATTGCATACAGGCGCCACTGGACGGTTTGCGCACCGGTCGGCAAAGCCAATCAGTTGTGCATTCTGACTAATTGCTGAAGGAGTCTGGAGACTATAGAAATACACTGTTTCCTAAGCAGCGGGGATGGATGTTGACCTGTTGCCATGCCACTATTGAAATGACCTTGGTCCATTCGATCCCGTGTGGCACTACGAGCAAAGAACGCCTACATAGGTCCATGATAAATTCCAACTGAGTTACCGCTGTAATACAACAGGTAGAGATCGCGTGAGCGACTTCGGACCCGTAACCAGTCGGGAGGACGGAATTACCATATCAAAATTGATAGTTGGGGGGTGAGGCTGCCAGCTGGTTATTTTTTCCGGTGCCTCGCCATAAGACGTCGGTCTCTAACGGGTTGCTGGTGAACTAGACAGTAGATTGAATTGTCCCCGAGTCTTCTACGCTAATCCCACGGCTGAAAGAACGATCTATATTGTTATACCAGGCTGGGGTAACGGGTTCGCCATTGTAGTCGACACCGCCCTACTGATTAATTATAAATTAAGCAGTATTCGCAAACAGCAGTAAGAAGAAAGCGGGGAGAGAGCGAGGCTGGTGCCTTGGCATGGGAAAACTGCTTAATTTATAGTCAATGCCCTACCACCTGCCAAAAATACAATAAATTGTAAATGTAATTATGTTTTGTAAATATGTAATCAATACTAATATTATAAAGAGATAAAGTTTGTGAGGTTGTAGGAAGTAATCTCTGGATCTATTTATCGATTTTGAAAATTATTTTACCAATTGAAAGCCACGTTTGTGAGTGCACAATTGTGAGTGCCATAGGCTATATATTAATCCGAACAATTAAAATGACTCAACTAAACTGGGCTTATTAGCTCCCCGAATAATTTAACAGAGTAGACTATAGTCCTGTGGGTTATTTTACAACGATGTACTGCTATTTTATGAGTATTGCAATGAAATGCAAATGGCTGGCAACGCCGCAGGTCGCACCGGTAAAGGCACCGCGGTGTTACACGCGCGCTCTCTGGGCGGACGTGTCTGCGGATAATTGTACGGGCAGCGGTGCGAGCTTCGTGTATCACACGGCCGAACAATCGCCGATAGAGACATTCTACTTTGTAACCGCGGACGACCTGCCCTTTGTTTGAACTGCCACACGATCACTTCCTTATCTGGACCTGTTCCCTTTCTAGTAAACAAAGTTTTACGCATATTTAGGTACTGATAATTTCTCATATGAAAAAAGTAAAAGCGACGGCGTTTTGAAATCAGCTAAATGACTCCATTCTAACGATGCCCTAACTAGACTGGATAGGAAAAAAAATGTACACTTCAATAGCCTATAAATTAGGGAACGTAATCTCTGTATACCGAGATCTCGAAATATCAAGATCTCGCACTGATTTTGCATGATTAATCTTGCATACAAAATCTCGCAACATTTGCACGAATTCCACCAAAAAGTTTTATCAAGAGAAAAATGAAGAAGCTGATCGAACAATTATATGGACATATCCGTAATGACCATTTTTCTCAAACAAACAGTGGACTTGCTGGTCCGTCTACATCTGCAGATGCAGTTGTTATAGTAGACCCAGTGTCATCATGCGGGAATCACCCAGCGGGAATCATGACGATGTACTCGTGCTATATCCAACAAAATATTATGTTCGCTCGTAAGCACATATCGGATGTCCCGGCGAATAGCGATTTCCATCAACACAATACAAGAAATAAATTTGATCTACATCTAAATCGGCACAGGCTTAGTAAAGTGCGCAACAGTTTCCTTCATCAAAGCCTGTGTTATTATAACAAGGTCCCAACACATATCAGAAGTCTTGGAGAGAACCAATTTAAAAAAGTCTTATTTAATGGCCTAGTCAAGAATCCTGTATATGACTTAAGAGATTTGGATAATGCTGAATTCTTATTCCAGAGCATCCTAATGTAAAATAACGGATAATTCATGATAATCAACTTTGCCAAAGAACGTAATTTTAATTTTTATTTTTATCGACGACGGCTGTATTGCTAGATTTGACAATTAACTTAAATTTAGATATTTTTAATATACCCTCATCTATTTTCTTGACCATCATATTATTGCCTTGATAATTATGACTACAGACATTGAGCTCTTTTTTTGACCAGCAATTCTGATTATTAGATTATTTTCTATTTTTCAATGGTTTTCAAACCAATTATAATTTACTAAAATTAATTTATATTGCCACAACTATATCATGATAGTTAATATTCTTTAATTAATTACATTATTTAAAATTTTAGAGACAAAGACGCATCCAAGTGTAGGAAAGCCTACCTACTGGAGCAGAAATAAATTGAAATTGAAATTGAAATTGAAATTGAATTGAAGTGAACGAAAGTGATGATGATGATAACTTGCCTCCATCTTGAGCAGCCGCAACCGCAAACACATCTCTGTCTCTCTCTGTCTCTCTCTCACACTCTCTCTCTCTCACACACACACACTTTCTCTTAATGAGATGGTTTGGAAGCCTATCCACAAGTTCACTTCATGGACGAAACATTGAATTGATAAACTTATCAGAAAAAAAAATAACCCTTTTCGTTGCTACGTTTTATAACTCCGCGTGCCAGGTTATTCTTTACATGGTCTTGAATTAAAATTTATTTGAATTTGAAATTCCAACTCAAACCCAAGTCATACAAGTTTAAAATGGCCAGTGTGAAAAAACAGCAATTAAGTAGTAAGGACCTAAAATTACAACATATTTAAAATAAAATTGTTATGAAAAATAATATCCTCTGTCTTATTATGAAAAATAATATCCTCTGTGTAAGATACTTATAATATACTCAAATTAAAATATACAAGGTAAAATAAACCTCGTCAGAATTATTTGATTTTTCGTTGTAATTATTGTCGTTTTACATATTTGATTATTGAGCATTTATCTTTTATTTTGACTAACTGGTTATTATTGGTAAATATTATTTGTTTGGATTATTCGTTGCATTTTAATTTAATTTGTTTCATTCATATTTTGAATATTTGTGTTATAAACTTTTATTATTATTACATATTTTACCTTTCTGGCAATTTCGGATTAATAAAAGACTATTGACTATACTACATTCGGATTTCGGGGTTTATACAGAGTTTATTGTAAATGCAAATGTTAATTCCAGCTAATGTTAACTGAGTACGAATCAGCAAGATTATCGTGTGTCTCGCTTATCACGCCAGTGTCTTTCCAAATGACGCAGATTTTAAAGGCACTGGTACAGGTAAAGGCTCCATTCTCAAGGCGAGTCCTTCCCGCTCCTCAGACGGCGACCGTGAAATTTTATGATTTAATAAAAACACAGCGTGAAATTTATTGACAAATCTGAGCGCCCAGTATTTACGGCCGAGCTTCAAACAAACACCAACCACCATACGGAGCGGACGGCCGGAATCTAATTAAAAATAAAACATGGCCGCTATATAAGCCGGGCGATTAACATTCAGAGGCCGCTGCATCGTAAAATTTTGCTTTTTTTGTTGCTGTTGTTGTTTTTTGCTGTGGGTGCGTGGCGGCGTCAGTGTGAGTGGATGCGTGGATGTGTGCGTGCGTTGGTGAGCTTACAAGGGCCTGCCCGGTTAGCATGAAATGTCATAAAAGGCATCGTAAGTTAAATATTAATCCACCTTCCTATTCGGCGGAGAGCCAGGATCTCGCAATAGAATATATAGTTTGTTTGTTTGTTTCTCTTCTTTATTGTGAAATTTCACAAAGGGGAGGGTATATCACACCACAATCTCTTACTTATCACACGACAATATCACATCACACTTACCTATCACACACATAGCCAATCCCAAGACTTACCTGCTGGAGACTATGATAGGGTGATTTTCAGTGCGACTTTAGTGGCCATCTTTACCAAATTATAATATATATGCTGCAATTACATGAGATTAGATTAGTCGGCACAGAAAGCCACCCCCTTGATAATATTCACGATATGAACCAATTTAAAATTTAGACTCAAAAAAAAAGTTGCTCTTTGCTTTGGACATTCAGGCTTTTAACTGACTTCAAAAACTTTCAGGAGCGATTAATCCAACAATGGAAGCGGTGACTGGTTAATTCTACAGCGTCGCGCTTAGCCACATTTTTTATTTAGGCCCTAAATTAATTACAAATTTACCATTAACACCCTTATACCACCACTGCGGAAAGACAGTTTTACTGACAGCGCTGCGATCGAACGCTTAGTGTCCGCCCGCTCGCCGGTGCATAAACACGAGGAATCACGTCTGACGCTTCATAAGCGCAGGATTTTCATTGGTCAAACCTTACAAACGTGACCCTGCCTATTTCTTCGCTGGTCCGCCCATTTTAGATATTTTTCTCAGGTCGCCATATTGTCTGCCGTGTATTTGTGGTTGTTTTGTTATGTTTTGTTTATCATGTGTATCATGATATGTTATTATGATATAATGATATCATTTGAATCATGATATCATACCATGATATCAAGTGGTTGTTTATTGTGTATCATGTGCTGTTTAGTCGTCATGTTTGCATATAAAACCTGTTAAGTACGTTAGGTAAGAAAGGTTTTTAGAGTATATCATAAGGCCGAGTAGATTTGCCGTATATTCAGCTATTCGGACCGATTTTTGGCCGAAAAATCTCTGTTCGCCCAAATCGCCAATAGGCTTAATAATATTATGAATAGATCAATTAACAATAAATTATATTAAAATTCTCGGAGTAGTGAAAATGTTAGAAGATCCACATTATCTTACCAGCAGTTTTACTGCACTATCGGCTCATGAACGCCCTCTAAGATCATAACACAACCTGCTACTCTCTATCCCTAGTCACAGCAGTGACTTTTTCTCATTCTCTTTCACCGTGCATGGAGCCCGTCTTTGGAATGCTTTGCCGAAAAATGTGAGAACCTCGCCAAGCATAACAACTTTTAGAAACAGACTCATTAACACTCATAACAGCATTTGAAATCCTCCAGATAAATTCCCTTTCCCCTCCTTTCAAAACTTTAGCATCCTTATAGGTGTTAGATTATTTTGATGTGGCAAATCTGTGCCCACAAAGAGTAAAGTATATACTTCTTTCTATCCCCCTTTATTTTATTTGTCATACTCTTTATATTGGTTAAGTTATGTAGTCTACTCGCAAATAATGTTCTTACAATAGTATATGTTGGCTCTAAAATATTGCCTGCAGGCAATAAGCTCGAATTTTCTTAAGAATAAAGAGTTTTATTATTATTATTATTATTATTTAGTCATAACAGCCATTCGCCAACCTCAAAACCTTCTCTCACGATACATCGAACGCAGTTCGGCATATAAATGGCAGGATGGTTAATAAGAGATTCATAATTGATGGGATTGCTGTGACGGCAGAGTTCCGCTCATTGAAATATTAAATCATCCGCGAAATTAAACATAGAAATAAAAACACACTGCCCACCGATAACAAATAAAGCCAGCGTCCAGCACACAAATGACCGTGGCTTTAAACGGCCAATGGTAGGTTGAGTCAAAATGGATAAAATCGGTTCACTGTTATAAATGAAATGATGCCTGATTGTGATCTATAAAATTGACAACCACTACGGGCGAACCCGCCCCCCTAGGAAGTTATAACGAAACCAGATCATTCTTTCAACTTTTGGGTAAACGCAGAGACTTAGGAACAACACAGTCTACCATCTAACTACGCCAACATTCCCGTGAGAGTCCAACGCCTTACCGCGAATCACTAAAAAGTGATACCAGCGTGCGGACCTCGCGGCCTTACTACCAGATTTGTCCGGATTTCCCCGTCATCCAGTCCGGTCACGTATTCGAGATCGCTTGTGCGGCCTCTACCTGACGTAGGTACATCAGTTTGAATATATCGCGACTGAGGCGCCCTTTGCACGCCATAGTCACTCGGGATCAGGAGGCCAATAGATTGTTTCAAGAATAGATGACGTCAGTTCAGTTCAGTTCAGTTTATTTTCAAAAAATCTTTACAGATTGTAGAAACATATATACTAAAATATCCGAATTAAATTAAAAACAAAGTTGTGCAATTACAAATTTAAAGAACTTACGGAAAATTTAAACCTAATTAAGACAATAACAAATCGATTAAGTCAAAATATTATTTATATGTAGTTATATTAAATCCCATTATGTGACCAAAGTTCTTATAAAAAATAAATTTAAAAACCAAAAAAAAAAAGAAATAACAGGTAATAATAATTGAAAGCATGAGAAATAACTTAAATTAAAAGAATACGAAATAAAATTAGCATAATTTAACGATTAAAATATCATTAAAAATATCAAATCACAATAATAATAATATTTAGTTGCATTCACTTAAAACAAATAAAATTAAAACAAAATATAAAATTTAGAAAAGGAATTACAATTTATAATCATTTCATTTAAAATCGTTACTTTGTATGTTTAGTTTAGTTTATCGTCTTCAAAACTTATAAATAGTTATTTATATATATTGAATTTTCGATTGTACACAATACTTTCGTTAGCCGTTCGTGGTGAATTGTACGTATTCTTCATAGGTGTAAAAAATATTTTCTAAAAAAAACTTCTTTAAGGACTTTTTAAATATATTGTTATTTTTAATGTCTTTAATATATGGAATATTAACATATTAAAGAAAAATAACTCAGATCAGATCAGGTCAGATCGATAACTACCCCCCACTCTCTAGCAAACATATGTCTTCAGACCCCCCCCCCCCCCCCATAAACCGGCCAGTGCACCAACCACCCAGTTCCGCCCGAGGTGTTCCCCCGAATCCGCAATCTTCTGATCCCAACCGCCTCCAACTGCAGATTACAGCCGTGGCAGAAGCACATAGCGGTCCTGACAGGTTAAGCCCCTCTTCGAGAAGGCTACCGGATGAAAGTTTAAGTTTAATTAGGGGGCAGGCCAAGGTGACATAAAAATCGGCAAATATTGCCAAATCTAAGCGGATCAATAAGGATACAAGATTCATTGTAATCTATTAAAATTGGTGAAAGCCTGAGAAATTGAAGGTCATAAATAAAACACAATAAACCTTTGTGAATAATGTAGTTATGCTTGCGCATACCTATCACCTTACAATTGTAAGAAACCCGTATTGAAAAATCCTATAATACATAGTATCGTCCATACATCTACTATACTAATATTATAATGTTTTGTAAGTTTGTTTATATGTAGGGAATAATCTCCGAAACTACTTATCCGATTACTATGACTAATGGGAAGCTCCACTATCGGAGAGTGCTATAAGCTATATTTTATAGTGACTGATATTAGTTTTTAATAATAAATCACGATATTTGTAAATCAAGTCGAAAAAAAACGAGCCGGTGAGTTGCTTTATCGGCGTGCGCTGAAGAAACGTTTCGATATATATGTGAACAATATATGAAACAACATTGGCCCTAAAGATGTCTATAAAAAAGTCGACGAAAGCATATATACAACTGTTGTATTTAAGCTACTATAACTGTTCTATGTCTCAAAAAAAAAAAAAATAAGTAGGCAGTGTTTATTGAAGACATTAGCAATAAAATAAGTAACCTTATCACAATAAATTAATTCATTATCACAGGTGTTAAATAGAGATAAAATTAACCATTTACTAAATGTGTTTAGGTGGTATATTTATAGAGATATTATGAAATTAGCAACGCGTGGGGAGGAATAAGACGGTTATAAATAATAATATAATAATAATAATATCCTTCTAGCCGTGTTCGGCCATAGCGACTGCATTGTAGATTTTAGTGACTTCTTTAGTCTTCTCAGAGTCCATTGTTCGGAAGCAGTCAAGTGCGCAGGCTATATTATAGTGCACAGGTGGGCGCGCGACCACGGGTGCACTCTCTCTTCCTCCCTCTTCTGAACCTGATGGAACGGAGACCGTTACGACCAGAGAAAAGTTTGGATGCAGATAAAATAAAATAAATTAATTAATGGCCAACACAGCAATGGCTGTCATTGTTAAATTTGTACTCAATATTGCAGAACTATTTTTTTCGGATTTAGTTCGTTTTTCCACACTGTCATTTATGAAATTGGTATAGTAGTTATGGCTTGTGGCGATGTTTAAGGTTTTTCTGGAGCTATTGTAGAGATGACCGGTGACTTATTGGTAGTTGTTGTAGCAGGCGGTGATGTAGAAGATGCATTATTGGATTTATCCTGGTTTTCTGATGATCTCGTGTTGTTGCTCATGGGGTTGTGTTGAATACAGCATACAGTCTCTTGTTCCGACATTATACAAAATTGTGATAGTTTCCCTTTTGGCAAATCCCCGTCAGTTTTTGGACAATTTTCCGGCGGTAGACACACTCCTAAAACGCCATTTATTTCACATGACTCTTCGCGGCAGTGTATATGCCAGGTCCCTTGGCACTTCCGCAAGGGCTCTTTCCAATACTTGTAACGGCGATTATGTTGAAGAGGCATTGGTTGTCAGCTATCGTCACTTGCAGAGGTCCACCACTATCGCCTCCACAAGAGTCTCGTCCTCCTTCTAAGCTTCCAGCGCACAATTGATCGTCCGTTATACCTTGCGGTAACATCTTTCAGAGAGTCTTTGCATATAGTCTTCGACAGGTCGGCTGGTCAATCAAATCCACCACCACCTTCAGTAAGTCGTCCGATGTATCTTCAGCAAAGTCGATCTGCCCCCAGCCAGTAACGACAGCTCGCTTGTTTTCGATGGTCGACTTTGTCCATAGACACGCTAGTCGAATATTTAAAGTGAACAGCTCAGACCGATAAGATCCTTCGGGACGCGTCCCATTTTTTAAAGACGGTTACGTATATGAGATAGGTAGCGTGCATCTGAGGGGGGAAGTCTTGCACTATATATATAAAGGTAGCGTCTAAAAATGCAAATAAACGCCATCCTACTGAAATTAACAAATCGATTCAAAACTTTACGCGAAGCGAAGCCGCAGGCAACAGTTAGTGGTAATATAAAGCTCAAATAGTGTGAACTTCACTTGTTTCTGCCATTGCCTATCTTTTAAATGTTGCCATTTATATTTCCATTATTACACGTATTATTTAAAACATCGACATATGCGATATAAAAACGTTTTTGTTTTATTTATAACTAGCTGACCCGTCGAACTTCGTACCGCCTAACAGTCAATGAATATCGTGTTACAGATTAACTGAACTTAATTTATGATTTTATGAAAGTAATACAATGAATACAAAATTAATATTAAATTCACTACTTTATTAAGATAATAACACAAAAAGAAATATAAAACTACAAAAATTAAGTATATCAATCGCGTGTCAGCAAGACATGATTGAATTAAAATATTTATATAGTGTGCAGCATGGGGTGCACTCGTTTTAATTCTCTTCATTGAAGCGCCTTGTGATATACGACATTTTTTGTCGGCGCAAGAACAAATAAAGCGGATGATTTGCCGACACGTGAACATGCCACGTACAACTGACCATGAGAAAAACACGGATTTACATTTTGTACGTGAAAATGTTTTTTCCTTTATTTTAAATTTTCGTTAACTTTCCCATTTTCGTTTTTAATAGTTATTCTGCTATTCGGGACGAAGACAAATACCACAAATCGAAAACCATGAAAATTGGTCTGCCGTTCTCGAGTTATAAGTGTTCGAACAAACCCGACTTTGTTTTATATATATACATGTAGATGTAGATGTTACATGTTACATGTACATGTAGATGTTATATTGTGTAATATTAATCCAGTACTCCGAACTCATCGTTATAAAGCGTATGCTAATTGCGATGTTATAAAACGTCTCACCTCAACGTTGTGGTAATCATCTGATTTTAATGAATTGTGAAATTGTGATCGTAAACAATGTGAATTGAAGAAATAAAGAAGGTTCACCATGTGAATGACAGCAGTAAAAAGAAAAAAAATAAATAACAAGGTGCAGCAGCATTCTTTTGGATCAGTTTGAATGTTTGATAGCACTTTTCCGCATCCTACCAGGTCTGACTGCTCATAGGTTCTTAACGATTCCGTGCAGCTTGGAGCTGGGCGGTTAGCGCACCGTGCGGCGTTAGCTAATCGACTGCATTTCGAATGATAGTCGGGGGAGTCTGGAAACGGCTCTGTTTCCTATAGAGCGGGGGCGGTTGTTTACCTTGTGGCAGCCGCTCTTGAAACGACCATTCGGCTGCCCGATACCGGGTGAACATTATTAGGCTACGCGGTGACAGGCGGGGGAGAAACCCCGCCCACCACCCGGGCAGTTCTAACGACATGGGTTGTTTTATCTGCCCGGGATATCGTGCATCGACAAACTCACGCGTACCAGAAGTGTATTACGCGAGGGATGGACGAACGGAGATATGGAAGAAGATTCTCCTGGTTTCTAACCCCACCGACACCACGTGAACCGTTTATTTAATCAAAGAAATATCATCAATTCAATATATACAAGACCGGTTGAACAGTCAGGCAAAGGATGCCGTGGTCCGCGATAGATTTGGTAGACACGGAATCACCGGAGAGGGAGAGGACCGCGGAGAGGGCCGCGCAAGCGACTTCGAACCTATACCCAGTCGGGAGGCCGGAGAAATCTGGCCATAACTGGTAGAGGGCGCTTGTTCTGCCAGCTGGACTAACTTACCGGTGCCGGACGGTAAAAGTTGGTCACTCGCGGGATAGTTGGTGGAGATAGGTAGTGGATTGTCATTGTCTAAGTCTTCTACCTTCATCCCACGGCTGAATGAACGATCACATATCGTTATACAAGCCTAGGGTGGCTCGTCCATTTTAGTCGACACCGTCCAACTGTGGATTGTACTACTGATACTGTCTTCTTCGCCAATAGGTCTTCTACTCTCACCTCACGGTAGACAGAATGATAAAATATCGTTTAAACTCCCTGAGGTGACGGGTTCGCCCATCGTTGTAGCTGACACCTCCAAGTGTGGATCCAGGGGCGTAGCTACCGCCGTATCTGCCGTATCAATTATATGGGGGCCCCCAACCTGACCTGACCTGACCTGGTGACCTGAGTAGTATATTCGAAATATTACAACCGGAGAAACTCCTGTCTTCTTCAAACGAAGAGATAATAAACGCTTCCTGAAAACAGTCGCCCAAATACAGTAAAGACATCCCAGTTATACTTTATGACCAATTAAAGATTTTAAGAACATGCTTAAAATCTGAAATTCCAAAAAATCATTTTATTAAGGAACTCATTGAATTATTTTTTTTTTATTATTATTATTTTTTATTTAGGTAAAAAACAGTCATAAACAAATGTATTTACAAATACATTTGTAATATACACAAATAGACCTACATTACCATTAATTTTAAAAAAACTTGTAAATGTAGCCACAACAATGTAAATGTCTAGTCGGATCGAACTGTTTTCATTTAGTACGAGTACCTAAATTACTGGCTGTAAACTAAAACTAATGCAACAACAAATCACTCAATTGTTTCCTAAAAGTAATTAATGACACTGAGAATATATCTATGTCGTTCAAAACTTCATTATAACACATGCAAGATGTGTTATAATGTCATATAAACTTCATATAACATTATTGCTGATAAAATTCAATAGTTTTGCATCCAGTTTTCCGGAGGTAATAACAGCATGCTCTTTATTCTTGACCCTTTCAGTTACAACTGCAATTGCTGAAAAAGGTTTTTCAAAATTAAAACTGATAAAAAATTACCTAAGAACTTCGATGGGACATGAACGCCTGTCAGACCTGTCACTATTGTCCATAGAGGCAGAAACTTTAGAAAAACTAAAGTCATCATCAGCTATAAATGATGTAATAAATCAGTTTGCCATAAAAAAGGCATGCAGAGTGTATATTTAATTTGAATTGTTTGTAAATTTTTTGGAAAAAGTGACATTATTTGATAATTATGATGAATAAATATTTCTTTTAATTTTATGCAAAATTTTTTTTTTGGTGAGAAATCTTTATTTTTCCTAAGGTCTAAACAAATTTCTATACGGGGGCCCGCCAAGGCACGCTACGCCACTGTGTGGATCGTACTGTTAACTGTATTTTACGTTCACTTCAAGGGAGACATAATGATACGATGTCTTTATAACTCCCCGGGGTCACGGGTTCTTCCTTTATAATTGACATTTCTAAATGCTCATATGCACTATTTCAAGAATCTACATAAAGAAGTGCGCGAATTTGAACAAAAGCCTAAAGTTACAGCGCACTTTATCAAAATGGTCTCGCGGTCTGATAGTCGTACGCGTCACCACTGGCGGGTACGATTTAGCTGGTAACTTGGTTATTTTAATATGACAGAGAATGCTTGTTTTGTATAGAGCGGTAGAGTGCTCTTTAGTGGAGTATCGTCGGTCTTAATTGCCAGCTTCATATGAGGCGGGTATCCCGAACCGGGACATATGAAAGGGGTCGTTTTGACGGCTGTATTGTGAGCCACCGCCGCGACCGCCTCGTTCCATCCACTGCTCAGGCTCCGGTCAACTCGGCTGCGTTTGATCTCTATAATAATTTCGCGGTTGGCGGGTTTGGGATGAAATACAGAGGTAATATTAAAACATAGAGAGGAAATTATAAATAAAACGAATATTAAAAACAAATTTTTTAAATGCTCTGTAAAGAAGAATGAACGGCCTAATGTAATGCGTATACAAAATTTTGTGTCTGTGCTGTTACCGTTGAGCAGTCCACTTCACGGAAGCCAACCTTGTTTGTAGTAGTGGGTGTAGTCATGGTCATGGTGAAACTTAGAAGGGGCTATCATATTTCAATTTCAATTTTTTATTTCAATTTATTTCCAAAAAATCTTAACAGATTGTAGAAACGTAATATCTAGGTACATTTAAATTACAGTCTATTAGTCCGTTTTTACAATATACAAATTTATCATCATGTGGTGATAAATTTCAAGTTCAACGTCTTCATTATTGCTTTTATGACATGTCGATATGCAACATCTTAGTACTGGCGATACCAAAAATCATTTTTAAGATGTACTTACTAAAACGACAAATTAAAATAATCACGAAATATAAAATCAGAAAAAGTCGGAATAATTAAAAATTGTTACTTAAAATTGTCACCAAAACAAAATAGCTAAAAATTAAAAAAATCAATTAACAAACTCCTCGGTCGAATAAAAAGCTTTGTCTAATAAGAATTCTTTAGGTATTTTTTAGAAATAATGTGTTTCTTTATTCTTAAAAAACTCAGTCAGTAACTTAAAATGATAGAGTGAGGTTACAGTGAGGTTTCTTAGCCTTTTAAAAATGGGTCGACATATAATTGAATGTGTATACAAAATTTCTTCTCTGTACTATTTTACCGTGGAGGAGGAGCCTCATCGGGAGCCAGTCCTGGCTATATAATCAGGTCGTGCTTACCATAAAAGTGCATTGTCATCGGAACTGAACCAACATGTAATATTTCAACTTCCTAAGAGGCAGTGGCTCTCATTCAGCTTGGAAAATGCGACCTAAACATATTAACAAACATCGCAGGTCAAATAAGTTAATAGTATAAACACATTTTTTAAAACAATGCAACAATGCCTTTTTGTTTTATTAAAATGACTGGTTCCGAGCCAACCCTAACGTAATATCCCCATCAATCATGATAATAAATTAGCGAAGATAATACTCCAATACACCCGAATAAATGGAGATAAACCGAGGCTCAGCCTGGCGCGAAACTAAACGCTGCAGAGTAATGTTCCAACAGCGATAGAAATAAAAAAAACGTCTGTATCACCCAAGAACTTTTACGGCAAGTAGCCAAGGACTGATTTCATGTGAATATTATTTTCATAAATAAAATCAATGATCGCCCTCTCTCAATGGAATCTAATTGTTCCATTGTGAAGCCTCGGGCGCTGTGGTTCGTTTCTCAGCTAAGGGCAGGATTGGGTTAACCCTTCAAATGAAAGGCGTCCTTTTGGGGATGCAAGTTTTAATACACTGAAATGAAGGGCGTCCATTTGGGGACGCGATGGGGGCCGTTTGCGAAAAAATCCATTTAAAAATAGAACGGGCTTCTTTATTTTATCGTATGATGCCAGAAAATAGCCAAAGATTCGTTACTATTAAATTCTACGATAGTATCATGCGATAAAAGCTGTATGAGATATTGCAACACTCCAAACGTCGTGGAACTTTCCACTGTTGACAGCGACACAAAGCGCCGAACGAGTGCTACGCGGCGCGTACAATTATTGTGATTTTAAGTGTTTTTAGTTGGATTTTACCCGTAAAAGTGAGTTATATGCATTCTAAAATTGTGTAGGAATGATAATTACCGATTGGAGCAGGCCATTTCCTTTTTTTCACTTAGTTTTTAGTAAATTTGTGAAGTGACGTATCGCATTCTCGATGGCGTCGCAGCGAAAATATTTTCGAAACGAATGATATCAGGCGAATGTAGTAATAATATTGGTTTATTTCGCTTATAAAATCGTTATTATTCAATATAGGAGGTATATACTCAAGGAATTAGATGTATTTTGATATTTACACGTCGTTTACAAATGCAACCACGTTTTCATAGTTTATATCTTGGCGGCAAAAACCGAGATTTTTCAATGTTTGTAGAGAAGGCTTGGATTTCTATCGATATGAAACAACAAAAAAATACGGAAAAAAATTTTTTTTTTTCGATATATTTATTTTTGAGAAATTTGGTTATTTGAATATCGGGTTTTATAGGAAAACTAAAATGCAGCTTAAAATAACATACAACTTTTTTTCAATTTGGGCTTATTTACTGAGGAAATCTAGACTGTGTCTCACCATGCGGTGTAAGATCGTTATACCAGCCTGGGGTGACGGGTTCGCCCGTTGTAGTCGACAACCCAAGTTGTTAGTCAGAGTGCACAGTCGATTGGCTTATGCCGCACGGTGCGCAGACCGTCCAGGAGCGCCAGAAGTTTGATTCCTAGGGGAAACTGACCATAAGGCCAGAGTCCTACCCGGGCTCGCATTTCATGCGTGGAGGCCGTCGGATAGGTGTCGACCCGTGAGTGTGACCAACCCTGAACAGAATGGGTCTTCGTGGCTACCTCAGCGAGGGCCCATTAACTTTCTCAACGGTCAACAGCACAGACACGATTGGGTTACTAACTATTTTGTTTTTTTTTTTGAAAAATGTATTTTTGTTTTTTAGATGTCTTTTAATCGAGATCCGGATCGGACGCCGCCCCAGGCGTTCCTAGATCTCCTGGAGGAGTCGGCGTCCGATTCGGATGAAATAGATGAGGGTGCAGCGCCGGCGTTCTGGGATGATGACGTTGGATATGACGATGACGACGCAGATATCGTGAAAATGTCGATCGATTTTCAAAGCCCCGGCGGAACTCTGGGTAATTAGTAAGTATATAAAGAATTCCATGTTATTTTCAGAATTTATCGTCAATTTATTGTATTTTTGTCTTTCAGTAGTGAGTCGCCGCTGTCATCATCCCGGTTGTCGGCTGCGCCGCTGCCTCCACCACGCGGGCCGGTTGCAGCCCTCGCTGGCACAGCGCGGGGACTGCCCGTTCCGGCCCAGCATCCGCCACCCGCCGCCGCCTAGAACCCAGCGCTCGCCCGCCGGGCCGCCCACCCGACGCCTATTTTTCGCCCAACTACAGAGAGGTATAAAATACAAATATTTATTTATTTTCCAAAACTTTTCGGTACGAGTACTTTACCTTCCTAATAACTCACATGAATACTCAATATCATTAAAACCATAGATTTAAGTAGCAAAATTGCGTTTAAAAGTATCCGAAGACGACTCTATTCGACCATTCGGCTACCCGATACCAGGAGATAGCCGGACAAAGGATGCCATGGTCCGCGATAGATTCGGTACACACCGATCACCGCAAGACAAGGGAGAGGATCACTCGAGCGACTTCGAACCTGTAACCAGTTTCGAATCGCTAATCGCTAGTTTAGGTAGGTTTAGGACAGCTGCCTTGCCGCATGTGAACATTTACCGTACCGCCCATTCGCTCCCCCTTCGAAGCCGAAGAATGTGAGATGCGGAAATTGCGGTTTTAGATAATTTTTCCAGGAAGGAGTTTGAAATTTTCCCGGAGAGACCGAGATATTTATAGAGTCACCCGTTCTCTCAATCTCGGTCTTCGGCGGGTACAAATACACCAATTCTTCTAAGGACGGTCAGATTATCGACGATCCTACTAAGCAGTATTTTGTTACTTTTCAGACATCGCCGCTGCGTACGCGCTCTGCTTCCCCTGTCTGCCTTTCGCCGCCTAGCACTCTAAGGTCTGTATTTATTCATTTTTCTGGAAGTCTCTAACTATAGAACACCTTTGATAATCCACTATATATAGATAATCCACTATATACATTGATCTGGAAGTCTCTAACTATAGAACACCTTTGATAATCCACTATATAGGAATTGTGTCATAGTACATCAAAAATCAATAATATTCACCGAGACGAGATTTTAAAAGTGTATGTTACCAGCCGATTCTAACTTATAAACCTCAAATTGATTCAAACTAGCTAAAACCAAGTGCATAAGGACCTAACAAATGGGTCTAGACACATAGAATACTCATTATTATTCTTCTTCTTCTTTTGGAGAATACATTTTAGTCAGGATAGGAGAATTTCATATATGAAGGAGCTCTCGTACAAGTGAAAACAGGGCAATCATCATCCGATATTGGAAAAGTGACTTAAAACTATTAGCATACATTGATCTGGAAGTCTCTAACTATAGAACACCTTTGATAATCCACTATATAGGAATTGTGTCATAGTACATCAAAAATCAATATTATTCACCGAGACGAGATTTTAAAAGTGTATGTTACCAGCCGATTCTAACTTATAAACCTCAAATTGATTCAAACTAGCTAAAACCAAGTGCATAAGGACCTAACAAATGGGTCTAGACACATAGAATACTCATTATTATTCTTCTTCTTCTTTTGGAGAATACATTTTAGTCAGGATAGGAGAATTTCATATATGAAGGAGCTCTCGTACAAGTGAAAACAGGGCAATCATCATCCGATATTGGAAAAGTGACTTAAAACTATTAGCATACATTGATCTGGAAGTCTCTAACTATAGAACACCTTTGATAATCCACTATATAGGAATTGTGTCATAGTACATCAAAAATCAATATTATTCACCGAGACGAGATTTTAAAAGTGTATGTTACCAGCCGATTCTAACTTATAAACCTTAAATTGATTCAAACTAGCTAAAACCAAGTGCATAAGGACCTAACAAATGGGTCTAGATACATAGAATACTCATTATTATTCTTCTTTTTCTTTTGGAGAATACATTTTAGTCAGGATAGGAGAATTTCGTATATGAAGGAGCTCATACAAGAGAAAACAGGGCTATTTCACTTGAAATCTCAATTATCTGCATACTTTGAATATCTTTATACATATATTAGTACATATATATATTATTACATATATATTAGTACATATAGTATACATAGGAAATAATACACGAGATTTGGTTTAGGTAGTAATATATAATTTAATAAAACAACTTAAATTATTAGCGAGAGCAATTGAGACTCCGCATACATTGGACCCCTTTCAAGCAGGTACTTCTTTATAAGTATTTTGAATGAATTTAAGTTGTTTGCATTCTTATAACTCTCATTTAAATTATTATAAAATCTCGGCGCAAGGAAGTAAAAATGCCTTTGGGCAAATGAGGACTTTACAATCGGAATATTATAATTCGACCCAGTAGCTTGCCTTGTGTTTTTAGTTTGTTGGCTTCTTGTCTGCTGATCCTTGATTCTGTGAAACTCAATTCAGTAGCCTCCTCGTGTAAAAGGCTACCCCAGGTAAGGCTCTTGCGTCTCAGGCCTCACGGCTAGTGGATCGGTTTCTCCTGGTGGATTTCCCCGGGCGCTACTGGACGGTTTGCGTACCGTTCGACAATTTGAATATTACGATGAATAATTTTACTACATATCTTTTCTACTACTTATGAATAATTTTACTACGTATCAATTGATTTTATATTCCCTAAGGGGATTCATTTTTCACTGGACTGTTACGGGATGACATAACGATTCTAGTAATACCGCAGACTTCTAAATCGGTCTGAGCGTTTAGAAGTTATGATGGAATAAAGAAACAGAAATTTGCGGTCAGGGGAAATTTTCGATCACTACAACAGAATTAGGTTTTTGAAATTGAATTGAAATTTAGACAGGACGTGAGAACTAATAATATTGTTTTAATTTTCAGACGACCTCTAGCGGCGGCGGGGCGAGTAGCCGGCGCGCGGCGCGCGGCGGAGAGCGACGGGCGGCGTTTTGTTATTACTGTTTCATATAGAATAACAACGTTTCACTCGAAATTTTGTTGAATTACAAGGAATTTTGATGAAACTCCATTACTCGATTATATGTATCATTATATTTCAACGATGTAACGTGATGTGTGTTATGCACTTTTTTTTGTGATACATTATAAATTTTTATCAAATGTGGCAATTTTTAAACGTGCATGTACTATTTTGTACTGGATATTTAGTACCAATAAAAAAAAATTAAAGCATAAGTCGCATAAAAAATAAATGATAAAATCCAATCTCATATTTTTCTATGTTTCTTTTGTATATAAAGAAACGAATAATTGTATACCTAATATACCAACTGATGAAAGTTTTTATTTTAGTCGGTACAATTGTTTTGTTTATTTTTATGACATGTTTGTTTTATTTTTATCAAATGACTGTTACTGTAAAATTTTGTACTGGAAATTTATTCTATTTTTGATATTTCTAAATGATATTTTTAATATTTAGACAATGTAATGGTTGATTTTGTATAGTTTATTGACTTTCAGATTTCTAACTTGATTTAATTTTATTTTTGCCAGATATATGATATGTTTAAAATATGAATATTATAAAAAATGTATTTATTAATTGTAAGTTCTATACCCTTACCGGGTTTTTTGGAATAAATAAACTTTGAACTTTGAAATAAAAAAAAAATGGTTTCTTGAGTTTTCTTCTAGAAAATAATAATTATTATACAAAAGTTGTTAAAAAACGAATATACCGCGTGAAGTTTGTAGCACCCGACGTTTCGGCGATGTTGCAGCGGCCGCTGTCCAGTCTACTCGGGACAACGGCTGCTGCAACGTCGCCGAAACGTGGGGTGCTACAAACTTCACGCGGTAAATTCGTTTTTTAACCACTTTGTATAATGCCTTTGCCATTATTATGAAATCAAAAACTTAACGCGTTTGTTTGACATTATAAATAGCTTTATAAACGAATTTACCGCGTGAACTTTGTGGCACCCGACGTTTCGGCGATGTTGCAGCGGCCGCTGTCCAGTCTACCCTGGACAACGGCGGCTGCAACGTCGCCGAAACGTCGGGTGCCACAAAGTTCACGCGGTAAATTCGTTTATAAAGCTATTTATAATGTCAAACAACCGCGATAATCTTTTTCATAATAATTGCAAAGGCATGATACAAATGTGGTTAAAAAACGAATTTACCACGTAAAGTTTGGACACCAACGTTTCGGCGACGTTGCAGCCGCCGCTGTCCAGTCTACCCTGGGCAACGTCGCCGAAACGTCGGGTGCTACACACTTCACGCGGTAAATTCGTTTATAAAGCTATAATGTGAAGCAACCGCGATAGTCTGATTTCATAATAATTGCAAAGGCATACAAAAGTGGTTAGAAGTTTTTCGAATGTATTGAAAACTTGACGCTTATTAGATGTCCAATAACTAATTATTATACTCCAGTCACATTTCATAGAAGAAACTAGAAAATCACACTCCGAATTTGCCTAAACAAATGAGATCGCACCGCGGCGATATTGCATAGACAGGCGCGCTGCCTAATTTTATCGATATTCGCGAAATCGCGGGGTGCGCATACCTATTTGTTTACGTAATTAGTATAGAAGAATTACCATATTTTGAGTGTGATTTCCTATAGTTTTTCTATGAAATGTGACTCTTTAGAGTATAATAATTAGTTATTAGACATATAATAAGCACATAATAACACAATATATTTGAAAAACTTTATCCACTTTTGTATTATGACCTGTCAAAGTTAATGCCAAATTTTCGTCACCGACTCGCAAAAGTTTGGATTTTTCTGTAATATTAGACAAAGCTGAAAGAACTGGTATGATTTTATAAGAAGTGTAGTGTAGTGGAAAAGTTATTATGAAAGAATTTCATATAAATAAAGTCCCTAAGTAGTCAGAAATACAAAATTAAAAAAAAAAATTTTTACGAGGAGACATCAAATTTTTCTTGGTTATTATGACTGAAAAACTAAATATTTTTGTATGCAAAGAAGTAAAACAAAATAATGGTTTTGGTAAAGCATTTAATAAAGAACATAACTGTAAATACAATTTCCGCATAGACTTTCGTATTTTGTGATAAAAACATCGAAATGATAAATAGGCGAGTTTTTTCACTTCGCCAAATTTGTAATTTGTCGCCATTATTATCTTAATTGATTTACGAGATAAGGTTATAATGTTTTATATGTCAAATTTCAATGCGATCATTTTACAGTTCTTCTTTTTATGATCCGTATAGTGGTTTACAAGTTATGGTCGTTTTTATCAAGGTCGTCGATTTTGCGCGCAAAAAGGTCGCGCGCGAATGGGACGGCTGAATTTTATTCCGCGAGGAGAGGGGTTAAGTGACAACAGATAGCGTCAATATTTAATTAAAATGTAGCTTGTATATGAGATATTCCAACCAAAATTTCACAATGAGATTTCGAATCAACGAGGCATCTGTGTACCAAATGTCAAGTCTCTAAGTCCGATATTTCGACATTGAAATACGACAATTGCGCACACTGATGGACCGATTTCAAGCAGATAGTGAAATATGCAATGCAATATACACGGTAGATTTAATCGTTCACACAAATATACTAACCGGCGAACATTTAATGTGACTTCAGCCTAACAAGGCATCTTTGTACAAAAAAAACAAGTTTTTAAGTGTAATATTGCGATATGTAATACTTAAAAGTGTTGCCGTATGTTGTAATTCCGTAAACAATAATAGATTCGACCAGAGCAAAATACGGACTTCTCAGCTGGTTGTATTTGAGAATGTATATATATATATAATACATTCATATATATATATATATATATATATATATATATATATATATATATATATATATATATATATATATATATATATATATATATATATATATATATATATATATATATATATATATATATATATATATATATATATATATATATATATATATATATATATATATATATATATATATATATATATATATATATATATATATATATATATATATATATATATATATATATATATATATATATATATATATATATATATATATTATATATATATATATATATATATATATATATATATATATATATATATATATATATATATATATATATATATATATATATATATATATATATATATATATATATATATATATATATATATATATATATATATATATATATATATATATATATATATATATATATATATATATATATATATATATATAAATATATATATTTATATATATATATATATTATATATATATATATTATAAGTGGTAGATTTTTATAATTATTTGTTTGAGTTTTTTGGATATGTTATTAGTGTGCACTTCCCAGTTGAATTTATTATCAATCGTTAGTCCAAGGTACCTTTCCGCATCAACATTTTTTATATGCTCACACCGACAGTCCGGTTGTGGATTATGTAGACAGTTATGCGTATGGAATTTAATTGCAAAGCTACTTCCTTGTTCTCTTGCCTGCGATGAAACTGAAATCTGAGTAGGTACCTTTATATTCACCATATCCAAAAGTGGTTAATCTATTTTGTGATAGAATGCGACATAGATAAATTTTCTTAGTTTGGTTGTACTGGTAATAGGGGAAGGGGTCTAAGATGTGCATGGTGCCTAAAGCGGCACCCTCGTTTGTACAGCCATTTAAAAAAATGGCGTGCTCTAATACCGCATGGGTAAACCCCGCGCCCCTCACCTTGCTGCAGTCATCCTCTTCGCCTGCGAACACAAGTTTGCAACTGCGCAAAAAAATATTGATTCGGATTTTTTAACAAAATTGCGTGGTATTTTAATTTTGTTTACTCTATTTTTGTTTTTTTTTTGTTATTATTACTACTCATAATATTACTATTTTTGTTCGCCCAACTATGTTAAAAGTAATTAATTTCGTTTCGTTTTAAATGTTTAATGTTAGTAGATGTTCGTTTAAGCTGACATGATATTTGGGAATGACATTATCTGATGAACTTTTGTTTTATGACTTTTTAGAAACATATAAGCACTAATTTAAAAAAGTTTCTAAGGGAATCCCCAGATTAGGAACCAATTTATAATCTAGACTAAAAAAAAAACTCATTACTTTGGCATTCAGGCTTTTAACTGATTTCAAAAACTGATTTAATCATTTATATAATATACTAACCGGCGAACATTTAATGTAATTTCAATCTAACAAGGTATGTTTCTACAAAAAAAAACAAGTTTTTAAGTCTAATAATTCGATATTAAAATATGACGAGTGCGCCCCTTAGTGTGCCGATTTTAACCACAATTTTTTTTAACCCTTGCCATGACCAAATGATCAAATGTATACCAAATTTCAGCTCAATCGGATTAAGCGTTTGGGCGCTATCGTGGAGGAATACACGCACATAGACACGCAGCCAGACATACAGACACACAGATAGGCTACAGTATATTTGCGTAAACGATGATCAGTATATTTGCGTCAACGATTGAATTGCATTGGAATTTTACTATCCGCTTGAAATCGGTCCAACAGGGGGGCGCAAATGTCATATTTCAATTTCGAAATATTAGGCTTAGAAACTTGAAATGTGGTACACAGATCCGTTGTTAGTCTGAAATCACATTGTGTAATGTCATTTGTAATATCTCATTTACAAGCTACACTAATAATATGTAAAATCCACCCATTGACATTGCATTGCATTCTCACTATTCGCGCTCGTCACCGACTATCCCTTTCAATCCGGTCAACCTCCTTCCCGAAATAATATCACGCCCGAAAACCTCCCATAAGTCCTTGGCTACTTGCCGGGAAAGTTTTGTGGGGACACAACCAAGTTTTTTCCTACGAGAAAAATAAGAATAAACATAGTCCTCACCCGCCCGCAATTCCTTTTCAGAGACTCGGTCCCATCTCTGAGTTGTTTTGAATAGTAACAAAAGTTTCCATTTACAAATGTTTCATCCTTTTCCATTTCCCTGCTGCCGCTTTAGCAAGAATATTTTTTTATCATTTCCCTGTTTATTCCCCTTAATGGTAGTATGTCTTTCATTTCATCTAAGATTTATGCTGAGCCGCAGATCGTAACTAAAGGCTAACACACACTTAAAAGAAACGCGGTTTTGGGTGACGTTTTTATTGCAATGTTGGATAACATTGGGATGGTATTGGGCTCGATTGCGTTTCTTCGTGGACTAATATCGAAAAATAGTTCATGCGAACGAGACAGAGCAGTGCGTTAGAGCGGAATGCAAAATGAACGATCGTGTCCTTTCCCGTACAATAAATAAATTTAAAAAAAATACAAACGAAGCCATCATGGAATTCACCGACCGAAGTCGGGCCCATCATAATACTATTTTTTACACTTCTGGGAAGTGAGCAGTGGATTTCGGACTAACTACCGGCTGTGGTAGGTTTAGGACAGCTGTTTTGCCACATGTGAGCGTTTACCTTACCAGCCATTCACTCCCCCTTCGAAGTCATAAAATTTGAGATGCGCAAAACGCGGTTTTAGATATTTTTTTTAGGAAAGAATTGATTATTTTTCTGTAAAGACCAAGATCTTTAAAGAGGTGAAACAGAGATTTAGCTGTCAGGCCACGAGCACAAACTTCCACCGCGAGAAGGTGAACAGTGAAACCGTGAAGCCATGGTATTTATTTAATTTGTACTCATGGTCTTTTGGGATATATATGATTCCCATAGAACAGTTAATTCTACGATAAGGGCCACCTTCCGAGAGAGAGTAAAGAGTTATATCTGGACGGAGGTCCGTGCATCCGAGACTTTCAGGGAATTTATACTGCTTAGAGACCGAATAGACCTCCAGAATCCAATCTGACGCTTTCTAGATTATTGAGAAAGGTTTTCAATTTAAATGTTTTTTGCCTTTAGAGTCTGCCGCACATATTACTCGTAAAACCCATCGATATATCGTAGACTTACAATTATAACTTGATAACTCGAAAATTGGCATTTTTGAGATAAGTATGCCAGAAGATGTCAGAATATTAACTCTATATACCCTTAAAACCAGATAACTGAAATTCCCCCGCCCTTCGATAAGTTGAAAATCAGATCCAGCTATAACACAAAAAATCTATATGTAGATTTAGTTAGCTGATAGTTCGCAGTTCTATCTGCTATCATAGCGCAAGAAATCAATGGTCGTATTTAGGTCACCCTATTAGTTTCCACAAATAAAAAATGGTGGACGAGTTGAAACTTTAAAAAAACATTCAAACGCGTTTATCTCAGAACTACTGAATTCATTAAAATAGATATAGAGTCATGAAAATAGATAATCGTATTGTAAAAAGGACAAAATTTTGAATAATGGTCAAATCCAGCATTATGTCATTCGTCGATAAATAATAAAAACTACGTTCTTTGACAGCATGAATATTGATTGATCAATGGGCCCGATTGAGTTTATTCTTGAACTTAAATCGGAACCTAGTTCAACCGAACGAGACAGAGCGATTAGAACGGAATATGAAATAAACTATCGTCGATTTTCCCGCACCAAAACTACCTGTCAAACTTATATACGCCCGACTAATTTTTGAAGTCATTTTTGTGAGGTGTTATATTCAGCTGCTTTATCTTCGATGGGTAGTTTTAATGCGGAAAAGTGGCAACCGCCCATTTTACATTCTGCTCTGACATTTTCACATTCACATTGAGCCCAAAATCCGACTCTTTATGTCATATATTGGATTTCAGGATAAGCCATGAAATATTAATTTTTGAATTGGTTCTTTCCGAGACTTCTGATAATAATATGCGCAGCGACCTTAGTATAATAAAGGTGTGTTAAAAATAGACACTTCGTTCAAAGAAACTGTTGCGCACCTTGCTAATGACCTATTGTTCTTCGACATAGCTCTTGAGCATGTATGTGGTTATCTTTTCAGGCCGAGGCTTGTTTTGGACTATGCCAATCCTCATTATAAGTGTGTAACAGTTTGCGGTGGGGTCGGGTGGCTAGGTATGCGGCCATCGCTGCTTAGGCACAGTATGACGTCAGGCGGTATAATTTCTAGCAGATCGCCCGGGGAAACAGGACGAAACTTTTCATTTCTTTTGTGTCGCCCTCGTAAATCTTTCATGGGCGCCCGTTTATCATTGCCAGGCCACACTATAACGGGAATATTTACACAAAATCCCCCCCGTATGCCCAGACTAGGGTGGCCATAATTTTTCAATTTAAATTGTTTTTTTTTGTCAGTGTTCTATGAGATCGAAGTAGTCTTTTCGCAGTCATACGTTGCCAATTATTGAATTATTTGACATGCTGCTGACGTACTACTGTAAACATACGTCATAGTCATAATTTATTAATTCCAAAAAGTTGTAGTTAGTTCCAAAAAGTTGTAATACGTCATTTTAAATTGGCTCAAATTATTCATTACTTCATATAATATATAAAGACAAGGTAGGTACTTTTGGTTTAATTACAAAACATAATCAGAATCAAATTACAGAAATAGAATAACAGTCAGTAAAATATTTAAATAATCAAGAAGTTCTTCAATAAAATTCAACACTAGAAGTAATCCTAAGATAACTTAATATAAAACAAAATTTATTTACGAAAAAATACTTTAAAGTACCTATATAGAAATAATCAATATACCGTATCACAATTTACCAAATATAAAAAATGTTTATTCAAGAATAAACAAATAGATTTGATTAATACTAAAATTATGTTTTAATATCTCAGAGAGTCTTGTAAAATTCATCCAAATTATAGAGAGCATGTATGGCTAGGTCTCTTTTTATGTTTTTTTTTAAAGTTAAAAAAATGTTTTGTTTTGAAAATTGGTATGAAAGGAGGAGAGCGTGTTGCACCATCTATCGGTAGGTAAAATATCGCGAATATCGTTTATTCGAGATACTTTATCTATAGCTAGATGGCACAACGCAAACAACGCTCGTGAAACTTTTGTTTATCATTCATGTTTTTTAAATTCACCCAATTCAAAGACGTTACTTTTACAAAATTCACCCTGTATAAGTCGCTAACTATTGGTAACAAGGCATCCCATGGTTACTTCGTCTAGTGGCTTATAATCCATATCCATCTCCATAGAAAGCAGCAGGATGTCAGGAAATGTTAAAGCATGTCGGTGTAGCTGGTCAGATCTGACAAAGCTAGAGAGCCACAGAGCTAGAAATACAAAGGGCCGGAGAAAAGGCAGAACCGCAAAGCTGAAGGCCCGTTTTGTAGGCCACAGGCCACAGTACTAGGTGGAAAACGTGCTGGTCTAATACAGCTACACTGAGAAAAATATAACGATATAATACACAGAAATATGCATATTTATACCACAATTGCGTATATAACTCGGACTGTGGTCTATATGTATGTATTAACAATTTGCCTTACGGTGATGGCGTGACGGTAGTTACCCTGTTATAATGTTAAAACTTAATGTTATTTCATTACGTTGCTGCCTTGAGATCTCGCTTCAAGCATGACAGCATGTAGTAGCATGACAGCATATAGAATAAGCACGATTATGGTCGGACACATGAATCATGTTAAAACTACAGTATACCGTTATTTCCGCATTAACGGTAAGGAAAATGTTGATGCATATAATCGAGTAATAGATTTCCAACAAAATTCTTTGTAATTCAACAAAATTACGATTGAACCATCATAATCTATATATATATATATATATATATATATATATATATACATATATATATATATATATATATATATATATATATATATATATATATATATATATATATATATATATATATATATATATATATATATATATATATATATATATATATATATATATATATATATATATATATATATATATATATATATATATATATATATATATATATATATATATATATATATATATATACATATATATGTATATATATATATATATATATATATATATATATATATATATATATATATATATATATATATATATATATATATATATATATATATATATATATATATATATATATATATATATATATATATATATATATATATATATATATATATATATATATATATATATATATATATATATATATATATATATATATATATATATATATATATATATATATATATATAAAACAAAGTCGGGTTTGTTCGGACACTTATAACTCGAGAACGGCTGGAGCGATTTTCATGGTTTTTGATTTGTTGTATTTGTCTTCGTCCCGCATAGCAGAATAACTATTGAAAACAAAAATTGGAAAATTGACGAAAAAATAAAATAGAAAAAAAAACCCATACAATGTCAGTTGTACGTAGCATGTTCACGTATCGAAAAATAATCCGCTTTATTTGTTCTTGCGCCTGATAAAAAAACAAAAGATGTCGTATATCTCAAGGTGCTTCAATGAAGAGAATTAAACCGAGAGCATCCCATGCTGCATAATATATAAATAGTTTAAATCAATCATGTCTTGCTGACACGCGATTAATATACTTATTTTTTTAACTTTTGTATTTCTTTTTGTGTTATTGTCCTAATAAAGTAGAGAATAATTATCTAAAGAAGTGTGTTATTTATCTTAGTAAAATAGTAAACTTAATATTTATTTTGTATTCATTGTATTACATTCATAAAATCATAAATGAAGTTCAGCTAATCTGTAACACGATATTAATTGACTGTTAGGCGGGACGAAGTTCGCCGGGTCAGCTAGTTCTGTATAAAACCGTAATAACAAAATGCTAATTTAAGATGTAATCCAATATTTTTCTCAGTTTACTGTCCTATAAATGTAAGACGTATGGTGGCCCTACCCTCCCCCGCCCAAAGTCCTCCTCGAATTTGTTCGAGTATTGCCTACGTTTCTTGTGCGTTTGCGAATACCGTACACAATTGGCATGGACAAAAATAAAGTTAAGTAGAGAAAATATCCCTTGGTTAGGATGTAATATATCACGAGTAAAATGAACAACGGCAAATATAATTTTCTAGCTACTTGTGTGTCGTGTCGATGATCGCCGATTTTCTCAAGGTTTTCTCTCAAATTTGTGAATTTGGAATATCTTTTGAATGTAAGGACCGAAATTATCATTACCTAAAAGCCTGACGGTATTAGCCTAATAGCCTGATCTGTACGAATTATCGGTACCTAATAGCCTAACGGTAATAGACCTAATATCCTAATCGGTACGAATTATAGATATCTGGAAGAAACCATCTTTTAGATATATTTTTTTGTATAATCTTTTGTATAACTTTTATGTATAATCCAGTCTGGATAAGGGAAACGGATAACCGATCCGGATGGAGAGTGATTGTAGAGGCGTATGCCCAACGGTGGGCGAATGCGCGCTGATGAAGAAGAAGAAGATGTATAATTTTATCCTTTGGCTTTTTCAAATCATTTGATTATTTTATTATTTTTTGCAATGGTATTTTTCAATCCATATTGATTATTTAACCTTTATCACGTCTTATTTGAAATTACTTTAACTATTTCTTTTATTACGTTTTTTAGGATGCATCTCTTTTAATATTATTAGCAGGCTGACTTAGGCGGAAAGACGCATTGATATATCAATGACTTTATGATACATTTTTATTTACCTTGTTTATTATTATTAAAGGTTTATTTTCATTACTATTAGATTTCAAATAAATATATTTATATTGTCATCAATGAGCATCAATTTTGTGATCATTTTTCATGTTGCCGTATCTGATGACCCTTTTACATTTAGTACCTACCTAACTTGTTTTTAAATTATGTAATTTGATGTACGTACAAGCCATTGTTTTGTAGGGGCCTAGGCCTAGTTAGGAATCGTTGGATTTAAAAAAAATACTTTGCTGCAGTGCTCTCTATTTGACTTTACAAAGAAACCTGTAATAGTGGTAATGTAATGATGTAATGTTTGTAATATTAATGTAATAATAATGTTGGTAATGTAATAATCTTAATAATATTGTGGTTTTCTTTATAAATAAATTGTATTGGCAAAGGATGTTTTATATACGTGGAATAGCTCTTATTTTATATTTAGCTTTGGGCGAGGGCGAAAGAGCAAAGTTGTCCATCGGAACTTGCAGGTCCAGAGAAAGTTAACTCTTAGTTAATGATAACTCGTGCGAAGCTAACTCTTCGGCGACTAAGGGACGTCTGATGAAAACGTTATCGTGTAGTAGCGTGGAAACTTCCGCCGTGCCGCAACGCCTTGAGGGATTTGATGGCACTTTCGAGTTTATCGTGACCGCTGCCGTTTTGGTTTACGTTTTGTTATCTGTAACTTTTATCCAAAGAGTTAAGCCTAGAATTAGTGGTAAAATACTACTAAAGAGTCCTCTAAAGGAGTCCTCTAAAATCGCAACGTCGTTGTGTTATATCATAAACTAGCTGACCCATACCCACTTCGTTGGGCGATGAAACTTTTTACTTGTGATGAAATTATGAGTGTGATTCGGTTAGTACTAAGTGCTATGATTTATTTCCTGATTGCCAAAAGTAGGGTTATATTTTTTACTGCATATGTATGTATGTATTTGCCTGCCAATTTGACTATATTACCGTTATTTGTGAGTGTCTCATAGTGAGTGTCTTATTTGTGAGTGTCTTATCTCTTTAAAACCATTTATGCAGTAAAAGGGAAATTATATTCAGTAAAAGGGAAAAATCTTTCGGTTTAAACACTTGAGACGATAAATTTACTTATTTTGATATGAGTTCATAATTGTTGATAATGGGCTCGATTGCGTTTCTTCGTGAACTAAAATCGGAAATTAGTCCGTGTGAACGAGACAGGGCAATACGCTAGAGCAGAGTGTGAGATGACCGGTTGTCACTTTTTCGCATTAAAACTGCCCGCCAAGGTCAAATCTTATACCGCACGAAATATGCTCGAATTTATTCGGACGAGTATAAGTTCGGCAGGTAGTATTTATCGAATATCGTTCGTTTCATATCCCGCTCTAACGTATTGCTCTGTCTCGTTCGCTTGGACTAATTTTAGTTTTAGTTCACAAAGAAACGCAATCGGGCCCACTATGAACAATAAACATGACCTAACGCTTTAAATTATTTTTAAAAATATAAAATACTACTTTTTGTGACTTAAATATAAAAGTTAGACATATGCTGTCGCTAAATTTTTTGTAGCATTATCAAGCTCTACAACTTTTTTTTAACCTTTATCATAATATATCTCTCATCGTTAAGGCAGCGTTAGTTAGAAACTTTTTCGTTCGACCGTTTTTTCTCCGACTTACTTTGCAAATCCGACTACAACGAAAAAGTAATTTAATTTTTTGGATTATTATATAGCCTATGACACTCACAAATAACTTGGCTTTCTATTGGGAAAAGAATTTTCAAAATCAGTTCAGTAGATCTAGAGATTACTTCCTTCAACCTAACAAACTTTACCTCTTCATAATATTAGTATATATATATCATACAAGGAGCAGATTAAGTAGGTTTTGGAAGAAAATAATAATACGAAAAGTATTATGATGTAACTTTTAACGAAAAATTATCGATTTAAAAAAATGAGATACCGAAGGCGAGACAGGTCGGTGTCCGGGCTCCGCCGCTATTCGCGGAAGACTGGGCAGGGAGCGGACGCCAGCGGTCCGCCACGGTGATGCGAACATGCAGACAAATCAAAAGTCGAGCAACAACCTAAAGGAACACTTTGCAGTGCAAGAGAAATGCGGGTAACGCCCCCAAGAAACGTACGGCGTCGTGTAAGGGAAATCAATAAAGAATCATCTTGGCAAAGGCGTCGACTAGGACTAGCCAGGGCTAGAGTGGACAGAGCAGTTCTAGGGTGGACAGGGCTGTAATACTAAAATAAAATATTTAAATTATCATTAAATTATTTATATTATTTAAATTATTTAAAATATTACATTAAATTATTTAAACGATTATTAAAACAAAAAATCTATCTATTGGCGCTCGGCCCAAACCCGCAATTAGCCATGAACCAAACCGTCATTTGAGGCGTCGCAATGGAACTCAACCGTGCTCGTCCGCCGGCAGAAAGAGGGCTCTCATCGATTTTATTTATGAAATTTGCAGATATAATCAGTCCTTAGCTACTTGGTGGGAAAGTCGTGGATGGGGTGTCATCACCGATTATTTTTAAATTTCGACAGAAAAAAGCTATTGTACTTAGAGACCCGAAAGTTGGTACACATGTGCCTTTTTGGACCGAAATCATTTGGTTAGAATATCTTCAACACAAGCTAGACTAATAATATTTTAATTATACAATACATTTTAAATAAATATTCTTTATTATATTTAAGAATTAGTTATTATAAAACATTTAATTTGTTTACAAAAATAACTGGAACCGAACGGCAAAACCTTAACCGTATGCTTATTTGATACTGTCACCCAACTGGGACAAGCCCGTTCTAGGGTGGACAGGGTTCTAACATTACAAAAAAAAAATGTATAAAATATTTTTTAATTATTTAAATATAATAAATATAGTAAATAATAATAATAATACAAGTTTTAGTATATTAACGTCATGTATTGGTGCTTGGCCCAAACCCGCGATTAGCCGAGAAACAAACCGTCATTTGAGGCACGCAATCGAACCCAACAGGGTTCGTCCGCCGGCAGAGAGCGGGCTCTCATTAATTATATTTATGACTTTTCAGATATAATCAATCCTTGGCTACTTGCTGGGAAAATCATGGGGTGACATCACCGATTATTTTTAAATTTCGACAGAAAAAAGCTCTACAAAAAGACTTTACGGGGATTTCCTTATAAAATTTCCAAGCTATGTTTCGCAATGCAATTGAGCCATTCTGACTAAACAGTTTCTACGTTACCGAGTTCAATTTCGCCTTCGTAGTACATCGCATACGTGACACTTGCTTTTCCGCGGTCTCCGGATATCGCTTCATTTGAGGGCGTATCCTGTAATCTATACGGAAATAAAACATGTAATAAAATCAATCAACTGCTGCTATGTCGAGTTGGTAGAACAGTCTTTTTACACGTGCCAATGTGATTCACCTGGTTGTTGAATAAGTCATCCATTAGTACATCAATTTGACACAACCATATATATTTATCATATAAATAAATGCAGATGACTGCCCAATAAAAAAGGAGTTCAGGGTTCATCTATGTTTTCCGTTTCTTTATTCCACTATTAGAACCGCATGAACCGATTTAGAAGTGTGTAGTATTGTAACCATTATGTCATTCCGAGTGTCAAAGATACCTTAACTCTCCGCCATCAAGTAAGTAGTTGTCTAAATGTCTCAAAGTTTCTTTGTTTGTTTGTTCTTTTCTACTCTTTATTGTGACATTTAACAATGGGCGGGTTTATTGTCATACGACAATCTCTTACAACCAACCCTACTATGAAGTATTCATATGTATGTGTGCGTGTAACATGTGTGTGTGTCTTGTTATTGCATTCGATCGACAGAATTCATATGCAATTCCCGTTAGTTTTATCCCAAAGTAAAATGGTAACCCAGCCGGGAGTCAAACCCGGAACCTTACAAAGTAAGATCAGGCGACCTAACCACTGTGCCACCGGGCCGTGTAAAAGTCCAAATGAAAATAAATTAAAATAAATATATCGGAAAGGTCTGATTATGTACATTCTGGAAATATTCATGTATCTAGGGATAAATATATAAACTTAAAATATTTCATAACAAAAACCCATTATGAAAATAATTATAAACACAATTGTTTACTTTCTGTAACGGCAGTCGTGTTTTTTATTCTTTTTAATATATTAACCTTTTAATATACATTTTGAAATGAGCGTTAGGTGACGCTTTATTTTATGAGAAGAAAGATTGCATCACACACGTGGGGATGGGAAAAAAAACGAAATTTCCCGCGTTATTACAAATATTCGCTTGTTTTTTTTTACACGGCGATTATTTCAAGACTTACATTATGGGACGATGAGATACATTATGGGATGATGCTTTCCTATATTCTCTGGTTGCGAATTGGAGTGCTGAGTTTAGGGGTGGAAGAACTCCAACTGACGATTACCTTCACTCTGGTTGCCCTATGACGGCAGTCAGTAAAGAAATGTTTAATTAAGTGGAAAAAAATATTTTGTCCGATCGTCGTGTCACGTTTTTTTTTCTATTGCTGAGGAAGTGGAGATTTTGATGAATAGCGCATATAGTATTAAACATGATTGCTTAGGGATGATAAATGCATATTTATCTAGCTATTAGCTGTTGCCCGCGGCTTCCCTTCGCGTAAAGTTTCGAGTGGAGTTGTTGAGTGGTATTTTTTAGGATTTTTTTTTTGAAAATTTGACTGATGAATAAAAGTTTGACAAGCGGCAAGCGCGCTGCGCCATCTTTGTACAATTGTACAAAGATATACAGTTATTGCGTTATTTTACCTACCGGTAGATGGCGTACCGTGCCCAAATGTTTTAGTACTAATTTCCAAAACATTAAATTTTTCACATTAAAAAAAAAAAGTTTTTTTTTGTTTTTCGAAAAAAAAACTATCAAAAGTTGCTTATTAGCTTGTACTGATTTACTCACTTCAAGGATGTCACTAATTAAACACTTATCATTTATACTCATAGAACCTTACCCCTAGTGATTTCTATGTATTTCCGATGATAAACATTTGAAGATTATCACGCGGTAGTAGTATTTTCAAGTGATCGGGATGAAAAGTTTTTAAGAAGGGTATTTTAATTTTAGAAGAAATATATGAATAGTATATACCTAAAAGGTGACTATATTGAAAAAAAAAGAATATTCAATAAAAGTGAACTTTATCATACTCGTTATCACGTTTTATTGAGCGCCGCAAATGTGTGAGGAAGAATAATATGCCATCATGTCTTTGATCGTAGATACAATATCTAACTCATTGCAGAACCAGCAGATAACTCTGGTACAAATGAAGTAAGGATATACACAGATGGCTCCAAAACCACTCAAGGTAGCGGAGCCGGCGTCTTCTCAAATGATCTAAACATCAAAATATCAACTACCCTAGGCAATTTAAATACGATCTTCCAAGCAGAATGCATTGGCATCACCAGAGCAGCACAGGCAGTTGCAGCCAAAGATGTCGGAGACCTAAGTTTGAAATTTGTCTCCAACAGTGCCTCCGTGCTACAAGCGCTAGCAAAAAATACTATAACCTCTGTCCTTGTACTGGAATGCCACAATGCGCTTCAATATATTTCAAGGTCAAATAGAGTGACCCTGCAATGGATTAAAGGGTACAGCGACTCACTGGGCAACGACGCGACAGACGAACTGGCCAGAAGGGGATCAAAGAAAATAGTATATGGACCGGAACCCTTGATGCCCATACCCCAGACCCAAATAAAAACATGGCTACGCAGGAACACCGATGAAACCCACCTTACAGAATGGAAAAAATACAGGATGCAGGCAAACAAAGAACGCGGTTCCGGAAGCGTCTAAAAAACTTGCCCGCAACCTCACCAGATTAAAAAGGGACAAAATCCGTAAAGTCATAGGTCAGACTGGCCACTGTCTCCTAAACAAACACCTGTTTACCTTAGGTGTGACAGACAGCCCTCTATGCAGATGATGCATGGAGGAAGAAGAAACGCCACAGCATGTGCTCGTGCAATGCAGGAGCGTGGCAGAGCAACGTGCAAAATACTACAATCTCCAGCATCTGTCCCGGAGGCCTGTAGCAACCCAAACAGGCTGCTAACCTTCTGGGACAGCCTGGGTTGGCTGGAGTAACATAACATAAATAGAAACATGAGCCACGCACAACGGCCCAATCAAGAAACCAAGTGCGGGAAAAAAGCCCAGACAAACTTAAGGATTATGCATTCGCACGCCAGCCTTCGGCGCATACACAATAAATCCGAATCAACAGTTACTGTTTCATTTTCGCCGAGCCACCGTCGTACAAATAGTGATTAGATCGTTGAGGCCTCACTGCCTATCCGACAATCTAACACTAACTAAACTAAAACTATGTGTGAGGAAGATTTTTATAGCAGCCTAAACGTTTTACAACCGCCGCCGAATCTTTGTAAGGGATATTTGGGTTTCAGCCCAGGGCCCCGTCTATATACAGGGCGCCACCCCCCCACTGAAAACAATGTACACTGTCAAACTATCGACTAAATCATTTATAAATTCTCTCCGTAAATTGCTATTTAACAAAGGACTTACAATGTGATGAGCAAATAAAGGAATTTGCAGCACAAAAATGCAGAAAGGTTGCTTTATAATCTACATATATACATAATAACAACCTGTTAGATTCTTTTGCTGTACCTGTTTGTTTAAATTCTTTTTTCATAAAAATAACATCTATGTAGTAGCTTAATTCCCCACTAAGACTAGTACATTGTCAATGGGTAACTAGTAATGAATGTTCGTATAAATTTTACCATTACTAGCTTTACAATTAATATTAATACTTAGTTACATTGTTTATAGAGTAAGGTCGGCAAATATGGCCCAGTCGGCTAATATGGACCACCCGCTTCTCCACGAACCTAGCGACCGAACACTCCTAAAGTTAGTCGCGAGTCGAATGATGTTGCATTGCGACGCCGCCAGTTGTCCGCTGTCACTCTCGGACCGTGTTCGCGTCACCTATTGCGATTTTTGTATTTTGTGACAAATCGATGTTATTTTCTGGTAAGTTTATAATATTTTTATACATCAACTTGTTGCTTAAATTGTTTGTGGCCAACATGCTTGCGTTGGTATGTTTCCCTGCCTATTCAACACTGTAGTTTATGGAAGCTTATAAGACAAAGTCAGAAGTATTTATCAAAAATATTATTATGATAAAGTACTGGGTGCGACTAATATGGTCCACCATAGCGTAGGTAAATATGTTCCAGTGGTCTATATCAAACCCTATTTTTTATTATTATAGAAGATTGCTCCACGTCCTTCTTTAAAAGCAGGGACGAGAAAAAGATGGGAGGGGGCGGATATACAGGCAGCAATTTCTGCGATAAGCGACAAAAAGATGGGCTTCCTTAAAGCTTCCATAAACAAATATAACGAGGCAGGAAAGCTGGAAAAGAACAAATTAGCACTTCTTCACCCTACAAAAAAGATTTGGGAGACTCGATTAAGAAGAAAAAAATGAAAAAACTAATCTACGGAATCTAATGCAAATATGGACCAGGTGGTCCATATTTACCAATCATGTCACAGACTTCTGTTTTTCGACTGTATTGGTATTTGAGAAATTAAAGCTAAGTAAATTATAATGAGGATGAGTAAATGACTGAATTATGTTAACCAGTTAAGTACTCTACTGATTAAAGTTCATAATACTGATATTATGTGATAACCTTGAGTTTTATTTCAAAAAGTCCTTATGGTGATCCATATTTGCCGACCTTACTCTATTATTATGATGCTTAATTTGCCTGGATAAATCATTATATAAGTTTGTAAATAGCTTGTTTCAACATTTTCTTAAGTACGTTTTTGCTAATCGATTTTAGTGAAAAGTAAAATGTCTTACAGTTGCTGTTTGTGTATTTGTCCTTTAATTTTTTTTGTTGTCCTCCTTTTTTCCTATACCGTATTAAACTAAACATCATTATCGAAAATAGTTTTTGACAAAATGGCAATTACTTGATTAATTAGGCAGGCCCCCAAGTAATATTAGCCCAGGGCCCCACAAATTCACGATCCGTTGGGTACATATATCTAGGGACATTAAAACTCTTTGTAAATCTGCAACAGATTTTAAAGAAAGTAGAGTGGTATAAACTTACATTAATTATAGGTATTATTTAGGAAAATATCGAAAATATTAGACTGTATCTTCTATATATGTATATATAAAAATGAATGTTTGTCTGTGTGTCCGCTATGGACTACTAAACCGCTCGACCCATTTTGATGAAATTTTGAGGGAAACTTTAGATTAGTTTGGAGATGGTTCCTGTGAAGGTTGGTACCGATCGGACCACAGGAAAAATTTTAGTGTCCTCAATAAAACCAAAATTCTTTTTTATTTAAAGCGGCAAATTTGAATTTTGAATGCGACCGCGAAGACAGGAGTGAGTTCTTCTTTTTTTATAGTCGAATGAATTTTAAAGCGGCGAATTTGAATTTCGAATGCGACCGATTTGGCGTAGCAACGCGCGCAGGGTACACATAGTCTAAAATAAAATTAAAAGTTATTAAAATGAAAATCTCAGAGAGAGGAGGGAGACACAGAAAGGTTGCGGCTTGAGGAGTTGGAGTTTTTAATAAGGGATCGGTTCATAATATTTATATCAAGACCTTACTTGTGTTTAAATTTTATTAGATACAGTTACAACATAGGGATGCCGGTATGTAGCAGCGCTGCTCGCTTAGCGTGCGGGGAGAAGTCAGGTGACGATAAGCATTCCCTGAGGAAATTTGACTTTTACTTTCAGGATAGCGTTCAAGATTAGGCTAAGTTTTGATTCAAAGAACTGAAATCAAACTTTGATACGTAAAATATATAGATATTCGATTCATATGTGTTATTTTCAATAGTTAAATTTAAAACTATGAATATCGCATGGTTTATTTGAATAAACATTGCTTAAATTTCCTGATACCCGCGCCATTGATTATATAGCATAAACATTAATGGTAAACCTTACCCAATTAAACTTTGAGGACTTCTAATCATTATTTTTTATATAATAATTAATATGTGGTTTAAACATTTATCTGACCTCTAGTTTTTCCGAAATTATATCATAAAATGCAGATTATATATCCATTAGGCATAATATTTTCTGATTATATAACACATTATATGTCTGTCTCCTAGCCGATAAAAAACGAGTTTGACGAGTTCGAAACGAGTTCAAAAACTAAAAAAAGCACGCTTTTATAAGTCCACTAAAATGCAAAAATAAGTAACCAGTCTGTTATCACTCTTTATCTCTTAAGGGACTTAATGTAAGCCATGTTTGCAATTAACTATATTATTTGAGTGTAAAAATGTTGGGTGCTTTTTCTTCAAATCAAATCTTCATAATGCTTCTCATTGAAATGTTTCCAAAAAGCATTGTTATAAAATATTATGTACCTAAACAAATTGAAAAAAAAACGCGTCACACTTCTACACTCAAATATAGTTTATTACAAACACTGGTTACACTAAGTGCCTTTCGAGAAAGACAATGATAACAGAGTATTTATTATTTTTTTGGTTTTTATCTTTAGCTGTTTATTACAGTACTTATAAAAGCGTGTTTTTTTTAGTTTTCGAAATTATTATTTCATTATTGTAAAATATTGGCTTTTTAAAAATAGTGAGAGAGATCCAATTTGCTTCTAGGTTACTTAATAATCAAAAAGTCCTATTACTTAACTTTGGTCAGCAGAAATCTGTAAAATCGATTTAATTTCAAGACAACTAAATTATTATTATCGCAACGTCTTGCAGCTTTATCTTTTCGAACGGCGAATGTGCCAGCTGAGTCAGCGTGTTCGCTTTCCAAATTGATTTTGTGTGTGGCCAAAAATTTAACGAGTCGTTCAGTCGTAATAACGCCGTCATCACCCGACACTAATAAAGGAGATCATAAATTATGTAACAGTCGTGCATTGGCCATTTCGTCATGACGCGGGACCGGGAGAGACGCATTTCCTCAGCTATGCATGAGGCGCCACTGAGTCAGAACGAATTACGACCGAATCTGTCTCACTAACGGTACCGGAGGACCAAACAAACTGACCTATATTTCAGCGCAAGTTGGATACGTTGTTTTGTTTATATTTTGGAATTGTGTTTAGCTGTTTAGTTTTATTTTGGAATTGTCTTTGCATTTTACAGCTGTGCCTATTAAAGATTTAGGATTTTATATAACGCCCCTCAGACAATTATACGACAATTTTACTGTCTAAAAAGTATCCGTCTGGCCGGGATAGATATATTATTTACATGATGAGATTCGGACCCTTATATTTGGGCAGCCAGCGACAAAAAAGTGCAAGAGTTTTGTAAAAGGTGATGCCTTCAGATCAGACAGTATTTTAATCATAGAATGCCGTTGTAAAGTCAGCAGGCCAGATTCCGAGGTCACCTGGCGCTGGCGTACTAGGAAAGGTGTAATTTTAATTAGTACCTCCAAAGTTTTATGGAAAAGCTAAAATCTCATCAGTAGACGGTGGATGCAATAAACAACTCGAAACAAGTGGTCAGACTGCTTAACAATACAATGCGTGGCGTCAGTATTTACTCCATAAATGTCACAAAAATGACGTCCATTAATTATCGCGGCACATTAAACCGATGCGTAAAAGTTGCACTTCAATTTTGTGATGTGGATGGAGTAATGCTGACGCCACGCGTTATATTGTTAAGCAGTCTGACCATTTGTTTCGAATTTTTATTTGCATCCACTGTCTACTGAAAAAGTTTCAGCTTTTCCAGAGCACTTTACACCTTTCCTAGTACGCCAGCGCCAGGTGTCCCGGAATCTGCCCTGCTGACTGTACCCCGGCATTTTATGGCCAAAATATTGTCTAATCTGAAAGTATCAGCTTTTACAAAACTCTTGCACTTTTTTTCGCTGGATCCCCAACCTTCAGCTATGCATGAGGCGCCACTGAGTCAGAACGAATTACGACTGAATCTGTCCCACTAACGGTACCAGGAGGAGCAAACAAACTGACATCTGTTTCAGCGCAAGTTGGATGCGTTATTTTGTTTATATTTTGGGTTTTTTTTTAGTGTACTTGGAATTTTACATATGGATTTTGAATTTTTTATATCGTCTCTCAGAAAAAAAGGGCCTCGTATTCACTTAAGCGCGCTCAGACGAATGAGCCGCTCATTCGTCTAATCATGCTCAGATAGACTTTGCTTATTTCATTCTACGATGACATATGGCCTAACGTTCTGGAGAATGGCAGTAAATTTGATGAGGATTCTTATCCTTCAGAAAAGGGCTGTACTCAGTTCTTACGAGTTTCTCCAACAGTATGCAACTGTAAATAAATAAACCGCGGCCGTGGTAACCAGCACGACATCTATTTTCGATGCGCGCTTTGATGTCCGCACATTAGCCAATACCGACACAAAATGAACGACCTTTAAACGGACTGAGCCACAAATTTCTGGCCAATGCGTGTCCCAGCGTGCTAGCCAAAAGCATCGGCTAACGTATAGGGGGGCCACTTAACACACGTGATCGCGTTCTCTGCCATTATCCTGTGGTTTTTTTTGTGGTTCCCGTGATTATTCGTGTTTTTGCGCGATAAACGCACAAACGCACAAAATTAGTAAGCACAATTCAAATCATCGTTAATCAATTTTCTGTTTTCAGTTTTTAATATAAAAGATTTCAACCCTGTAGTAAAACCTTCTATAAATTGCACCGTCTCTCATATTACATTTTCTTGACTATGCAGATGTAACTTATTTTGATTTATTAGAGCAATTACTAAACAAACTTGAACGCTTGCAATATATAAACAAACCATTTATTTTCGGCCTAAGAAGTATGATCACGTATCCGAATATAGGGCACAATCAAAGGGGTTGCCATTACGCCAAAGGAGATCTGTTCATATACTTACACTCTTCGATCGTGTTCTATCCCAACCAACACTATCCTATCTCCACTAGCTTATCGAACCATTAAGTTTCCGTGGCCTCATACTTCGGTTATCCTCTGCAATGTTTTTAAAATTACTCCTTATAATTCTGCTTTTTTTTCCCTACTCTTTCTGCGTCCACGGTACAAGAATCTGGTGCGATCTCCCAGTAAATATACGAAACACGCCTGCACTAGAATCATTCAAGAGTCACCTCAAGAAGTATTACTTGTCTAAGCAATAACTAGTTCGTCCCTGTCTCTCTACTTTCTCTCGCAATTTCCTCTCCTCAGGCATTTTCAGTTTTAAATATAGTTGTGTATGTTATGCAGTAAAGCTTATTTAATATTCTTAATTTTCACAACGCGCCCATGTACCACTGCTCTATATCATCTGTTGCCAGATATTGCTATGTGGCTAAAAGCTCGTCTCGAAAAAATATTATAACAATGTTAACCCGTCGGACGCCAGAAGTGCCTGTAAGCGTCGTTTGACAGATGCGCGCTTAACTGTTTCAATCGGCTCCCATATATAATAAGTAAGTATATAATATACACGACTAGCAAGATTAATTACCTATTAACAAGAAGGAATTCTTGGAAAAGGATATTGTTAGTATTTATTTACAAAATCAGCCAAAAAGATTCGGAGAGTTTTTTGCGCGAAAGCTGGCGTTTGACCGGTTAATATGGATTTATTATGAAATATAATATCACTTTTAAGACCCCTCTATTCTTCTTATTTTATAACATACATTTTAAACCTTGTAGGAACAATTTGATAATGTTTGATTATCCATTATAAGTAATATCGTTTTTAAATATATGTAATTATAGAGAGTTTCTATTTTAATTTGTATGGCCTTGTTTATTATTATATATCATTTTTATTAATCAATTGTTGCTTTAGTTTAAGCCTACTGATTTTTTGATATATTTTTTATTATTTGTTTAATACATATTTTTTTATGATCTGTGTTTCAAACATTAAAATAAATATTTATATGCTATATTCGTGTTGTGGATGAATTTTGGGCGAATAAAAGACAATTGACTTTTGACTATTTGTATTTTATTTTTTAAATGCAGATATATTATATTCAATTCAATTCAATTAAGAACGTTAGACGGATACGTAAAATAAATATGTTACGTATACGTATAACGTTCTTATTTGAATTGAATTAAATATAATAATATCTGCATTTAAAAAATAAAATACAAATAGTCAAAAGTCACTTTTCTTATATTCGCCCAAAATTCATCCAAGAACACGAATATAGCATATAAATATTTATTTTAATGTTTGAAACACAGATGATAAAAAAATATGAATCAAACAAATAATCAAAAAAATATATCAAAAAATCAGTAGGCTGAAACTAATGCAACAATTGATTAATAAAAATAATACTAATAATAAACAAGATCAGACAAATTAAAATAGAAACTCTCTATAATTAGAGACATGTCCACCTCAGACAAATGTCTGAGGTGGACATCTCTTGAAGGATGAATAAAAGACTTTTGACTTTTGACTATTTGTATTTTAATTTTTAAATGCAGTTATATTATATTCAATTCAATTCACATAAGAACGTTAGACGTATACGTATAATATTTTTCTGAAGTGGACATTTTTTTTGTGGACAGGCGATTTTTGCTTACTTATCTTTCATAGAAATTCATGCGATCTAACCTATTTATTTTCAGTTTTGGCTTTTTCAAACAGCATGGCAACATGTCGCTAAGTCGTAGTCGGTGCGCGGTACATATTGGCTCGAGGCGGGATGATTTAAGGCGTGCCCGCGCTCGGCGCCGTCCGCCCTCTTGTGCATCGCCCCCTTTCGCGCCTTTTCCACCGAAACGCCGCGGATTTATGGCGGCGTCGATACGCCGACTATTTACTTTTTAATCAGATGACGCCGAACGTGATTTACGCGAACGGAGCTCTCACTTGCGCAGCGCCACGGGTAATCACCCTCCCTTATTGCTTGCAGACCTTTCGGGGCTCTATCTTCATTTCGCAGTGCGGAGAAAACAAGCGGATGCGCAATGTATAATTTTAGCATACCCATGAAATACAGTGATTCGTTTCATATACTATATGCTAAAGGACAGAAATTCACTATGCATCACTGAATAGTGTATTGCGACATTTTTATGACGTTATATATAAATACTTAAAACTATTATTTTATATGATATTAGTAGTAATATTGTAACGTCCATAACATATAAAAATTGTATAACTACATACTTTAATAATAATGACCTTGCTAAGACGCCAATGAACTTGCTAAGACGGGAGCAAAGGGAACATTATACGGCCCTGAGCCTTGCTGTGGCGTACCAAAAAACCTTACAAACCTAATGCTCAAACAAATATATTTAGAACAACCGTAAGACGGCCCGTGAGGCCTTATCGCTAAATAGGAACAATCTACGCATGCTGGTGAGGGCGCTCACAGTATGCGTATAGTCACAGTAACACATGTTCAACCTCAAGTTCAAAGACGCAAAAATGTGCAGGTTCTGCCAAGGAGCAGAGAAAACTCCCCAGCACCTCACGTGCGAGTGTGGCCCGCTAATGCGTAAAAGATACACTCACTTGGGTGGTCATTACCTCCAACCTGAGGAGGCAAAACAATCTGGCGCCAAAAGCCTACTGCGGCTCTTAAATAACACGAGGCTCAGCGCAGAACTATATTAGGTGGCGAACACAATAGATCAGCAATGGTCGCAGTGTTACAAGGCACATAAAGACCTTAGAAAAGCCTCACTCAACAAATAATTAAAAAAAAAGTGACATTTTTGTGACGTTATATATCAATATTTAAAACTATTATTATATATGAAATTAGTAGTAATATTGTAACCTTCATAATATATAGACAATGTATAACTACATCCTTTAATAATAATGGTATAAGAAATGAACATAGAATAACATTAATTTTATTATTTATATGAAAGAAAAAGGACTCCTACCGCGCGGAACCAGACAATAGTCCTCCCAATGATTATACAGGCTGTCCCGTAAGGAATGGACCAACGGGATTTTGGCGACAGAGGAGGTCCTTCCCTAACAGAAACAGGAAATTTTATTGCCCAGGGCCCGGGAGTTTTAAAGTTATGGTTATTTTAAATATTTTCATACTAGGAACGGAAAATTCAAGATTTACATATATATTTTTTTATTTCAATAATATTTTATTTAAGGCAGTTAAACAACCATATGTCTTCCTAATTAATATGTATTCATGTCCAGTTACAAAAGAAATAAAAATTACAAGCTTAAACCTGTTCAAATATGAAATAATAAAATTTGCACTGTGGTATTTGATCGTTCAAATAACCTAACCTAACAGCTGGTGCAAAAAAAAAATTGTATGGTAGTTCTGTGGAACTTTATTTTAAAAACATCTGTATCATCATCATCATGTATACGACCAATGTAACTTTGTCGAAACGGTGGAAAAACCCATCGAGCTCATCATATTAAAATAAGATTATTATATTAAAATAAGTTATCCCCTCCCTTTCCTTACCTTATTTTGGCAGTTTATTTATTTACTTATTTATTTATTTATTTATTTGTTAATATATCAAAATATGTATGTATATACATATACATACATATAATATGTCAAACTCAAAAATTTATTTATATATTTACATTTTACTTTAGATACACACACAATATATATTATATGCTATAATTTCAAATTTAATTTTAGGCTACAATTTGTTGCCTACTCTTCTTTTCACACCAGCATGTTGGTTGTCCGGAAGATATTGCTGTAGTGTAGCAATAACTCCGCCATTGTACCTTATTTTATTGTGCAATAAAGAGATTTTCATTCATTCATTCATTCATTCATTCATTCATTTATTCATTCAAGATTATAATGACCGGCTAAAATTCAATATAATTTCATACCAACAATTCGTGTACAAAATACAAAATTCAAGACCGTAAGTCCGATATTTCGTGATTAAAATATGGCTAGTGCACCTCGTGGTGTACCGATTTCAACCACAAACTTTTCAACTCTTGGCATGACCAAATAATGCCTGTATTCCGAGGTTCAGTTCAATCAGGTTATGCGTTTGGACGCTATCGCGGAGGAATATGCACAGAGCCACAGACAAGATAAAAAGTATTTATTTCCAATACAACCATACAATTGAGTAGGAATGACAGTAATTAATCTTAAACTAGTTACTCAATTTAGCCAAGAGATGATATATAATATATAACTTTAAACTTACCAATTTACAAAAACAAAGACTATATCATAACAGTTTACAACAAAACAATTAACGGTAAATAATGTGTATTAGATTAAATGGGTAGATACGATGCTATGTATTTTCAAAATATTTTAAGAAGTCGTTATGAGCATACATGTTGATTTTAAGCAGATAGACTCGGATGGATCTCTTGAAAAAATCGATGATTTTAATTGCTTTTAATCTTTCGGGCAATTTATTGAAAAGTTTGAGGCCTGAGTATCGACTAGTCGCCTGTAACTTGGCAGTACGTGCTACGAACGGTTGGAGATACAGGGTTTTATTCCTGGTGTCATGCCGATGTACTTCCTCGTGGGATATGGCCGAGCTCTTATTGCAATAGAATTCGCAAAGAGCTTCTTGAGCAAAAATCGCATACGGTCAATATCCCTAGACTTCCATCTGGAAATGGTCTTATCGACTCAAAACGGATACTTCCGTCATCACCACGAAAAAAGAAAATAAACGCGCCAATTGCATGACTAATAAAGTGTTACAAATGCATCAGTCGTGTTTTGACATGAAAGCCGAAATATCCAGTGATCGTTAGTAAGAGTAGGTGTGAATACAGTCCTTGGCCATATTATTAGACGCACCGTGCGTTTTCTGTACTACTATGCAGTTTTCAATATTGTGTAACTTCAATACATCGCATACGTAAATAGTGTGTTTATATTAATTAAAATATGTTGTTATTTACTATACACAATTTTTTTTGAGTAAAAAAAAGTCGACAAAAAATTGAGATTCAGGGAGAATCCGCGACTTAAGTATCTAGTGTCAGGCACGTATCCAGGAGGGAGGGAGAGGGATAGTTTGGATTTAACCCCTGGAAATCCGGTATATTTTCGTTTCATTGTACGGGCTAATTCAAGTTTGGTGGGTGCCGTGCGCTTTGCTTCAATTAATGCCCCCCGAAATCAATGAATATCCCCCCCCCCCTCATCCTGAAACCGAAGTCTGGATACGTGCCTGTCTGGAGGTGTTAACTTGTTATTAAAACTCAAATTCTAAGTACTAAATATGAACCTAGAGATTATAAATGTATGCAATAAAATATTTTTGATATTTAAGCATTCGATACAATATTCGCAAGACATCTGTTAGTCAATCAAAAAAATATACTAAAAGGTAATTTTATACCAAAAAATATTTTCTGATTATGTATGCATTTGCAATATTTTTTAATATCAAAATACATGGGCAGACTGATTTTTGCAATTTTAGTTTAAATGTTCATATACAAATCAGCTAAATATACATAGGTACATATATCTATACAAAAAGGACAATAATATATTTCTGCTTTAATATATTTATGGAAATCTATAGCGGGAAGATATGCTTTATAATCCGGTAGGTACTCATGATTATAATAGCTTAAATAAATGTATAACTTAAGTAAACAACAATATATTTTGATTAATAATTATAAACACTTAGAAGTGAGCAATGTATTAAAGTTTGACAATATTGAAAACTGCATATTAGTTCATAAAACGCATGGAGCGTCTAATAATATGGCCAGGATCTGTATAGGTAGTATAAGACACTGACGCAATTATTTTTGTGCATTGTATCAACTTCAAGCATCATTTGGCCATGGAAAGATTTGAAAAGATTGTGGATTAAAACGGCGCACCATGGGGCACACTAGTCATATACGAGAATCGATCCCGAAATATTAGACTTAGAAACTTGAAATTTGGTACACAGATGCCTTGTAGGGCCGAAATCACACTATGAAACGTTAGTTGGAAAATGTCATCTATAATATACACTAATAATATATGAGTTTCGCTATATAATTGAATACAATATTAATGCCGAGCCGTCCGTGGCTAGCCGAGAAACGAACCGCGCCGCCCGAGAACATTGTGTAACGAAACTTAAAGGATTCATCAGCCTGTTTTTTATAAAGCCGAATGCACCGTTTCCAAAGGTTATTGCTCATGCCCAAAGCTTATTGCTCATGCCCAGAGGGAGTTAATGGGCCCTTGCTGAGTTGGCCACGAAGACCCATTCTTTTCAGGGTTGGTTACACTCACGGGTTAACACCTATCCGACGGCCTCCACGCATGAAGTGCGAGCCTGGGTAGGACTCTGGCCTTGGTTAGTTTCCCCTGGGTATCAACCTTCTGGCGCCCCTGGACGGTCTGCGCACCGTGCGGCGTAAGCCAATCGACTGTGCACTTTGACTAACAGTCGGGGGAGTCTGAAAGCAGTACTGTTTCCTATAGAGCGGGGGTGGTTGCGGACCTTACGGCGACTGCTCTTGAAACGGCCATCGGCTAACCGATCCTGGGTGAACACCCGGGCAAAGGACGCTGTGGTCCGCGATAGATTCGGTAAACACCGTTTCACCGCTTCGTAAGGGAGAGGGCCGCGCAAGCGGCCTCGAACTCGTAACCAATCGAGAGACTGGAGTAATCTGGTCACAATTGGAAGTAAGGGCGTGAGTGTAAGCCCGTCGGGTAACACTCCTGGCTATCTCGAGGTTAAGGCGTTGGTCTCTTACGGGCTTGTGGCAGAGCTAGATGGTGGACTGTTTTGTCCAAGTCTTCTGCGCTCACTCCAGGGAGATAGAACGACTAATCGTTAAAACTTCATGAGGTAACGGGCTCGCCCGCTGTAGTCGACAACCCTAGTTTCTCATGCCCAGAAAGTTGTAGCAATGTTTGCGTCGTTGTACGTTCGCGAACAAACGTTCCCCACCACGAAGATGTGAAAAAACAGTCTTGAAACAGTCGCGAAAAAACAAAAGCAGGCTAACTGACAACACCCTTTATCACTGTTAGAAATATCACCATCTCAGCTCGAACCCGCTTATGAGGACATCATGGTCAATCAAAAGCAGCTCCATGTTTCGCATGCACCTACCGTACCAGGGCCTTCAACTTCAAGTAATTAAATTAAGCAGTTTCATTTTTATAGTACACCAATTTTTAATTGTATTTTACTCCAGCCGGCCCCCTGTGAAATTTATTTAATTTGTCTAGCTCCTCGTGGAAAAAGTTTGCCACCACTGATTTAGACTTTGGCAATCCCGGGTCAGCACTAACTTGAATTTAAGGGGCTCTCTAGTTAGACGATCAAGCATGCTTGTCAAGCTTCGCGTCGCGGCCTGGGAGGGGATCGTAAACCGCAGGAAATATGTAAATATATTTGTTTTATATTGACCCAAAATGCCTAATTTTGTAGTTTATACCAGGGAGTCGCGTTAATTAGACGTAATTGATTGATGAATGACTTGACTCCCTGGTATAAAACTACAAAATTACGCATTTTTTGTAAATATAAAAAAATATATATTTGCATATTTCTTGCTTGATCATCTAGAGTCAGAGAGCCCCTAACTCAGTTTGCTTGATACTTTGTAGCAAATCGACAACCATGTACCTACGACCGCGACGGTGCTGCAGGGAGTTCGACGGAAAGGTAAGTATCAAAACTTTTTTTATCTTCAACAATTCAAGCAAAATTAGTTGGGCCTATATCTTGCGGTGTCGACTACAACGGGCGAGCCCATCACCACAGGACGTTTTAACGATTAGTCGTTCTATCGCCCTGCAGTGAGCGTAGAAGACTTTGGACAATACAATCCAATGTCTAGCTACGCCACAACCCGTGAGAGTCCAACGCCTTACCGCGAGTTAGCCAGGAATAAACCCGGCGGGCTCGAAATACTCGCGCCCTCACTTCCAATTGTGACCAGATTTCTCCGGTCTCTCGATTGGTTCCGAGTTCGAAGGTCGCTTGCGCGGTCCTCTCCCTTACGAAGCGGTGAAATGGAGTACACCGATTCTATCGCGGACCAAGGCGTCCTTTGCCCGGCTCTGAACCATGATCGGATGGCCAATGGTCATTTCAAGAGCAGTCGCCGTAAGGTAGGCAACCACCCCCGTTGTTGTGTAGTAATAACAATAATAGCTTCGCTGTCAATAAATAGTATCCATCCCATTGCGCTTCCGCTAGGAGCTCTAGGAGCTAATGGTCAGGACCCATCCGGTAGCCTACAAGCAGAGGTGCGAGCCCGAGTAGGACTCTGTGGCTGCGTGCCAGCTTCGCACCGTGCGGCGTTAGCCAATCGATTGTGCATTCCGACTGGTAACCGGGAGAGTCTTTGTATCATATAGAGTGGGGGTGGTTGTTAACCTTATGGCAACTGCTCTTGAAACGACCAATCGGCTACCCGATACCGGGTGAAGAGCCGGGCAAAGGATTCCATGGTCCACGATAGATTCGGTAGACACCGAATCACTGATACGTTAGAAGAGGACCGCGTAAGCGATCTCGAACCTGTACCCAGTCGGGAGACCGAAGAAATCTGGTCATAACTGGTAGCGAAAGCGTTGGTGTCTCGCGTACTAGTTGGCGGAGTTAGAGAGTGGATTGTCATTGTTTCAGTTCTCTACGCTCATTCCACGTCTGAAAGAACGATCAAATATCCTTATACCAGCCTGTAGCCGATTGTAGTCGACACCTCCTAACTGCGCTTCCCCTATTCAGAGAAGCTCAGTGTTTACTGCGGGACGGCTTGGGATAAGGCACACAATAGAGGAAGGTGGCAGGCATGCATTGTGACCTCTGCGTTTGCCATTGGTTGGTAGGCACTCGCAGTGCCTAGCGACAAATACAGTTACTAGAGATGCCTGGTCAAGATCACACATTTTACATATTTAATAATAATAATAATAACAATAAAACGCTTTATTCTTAAGAAAAGGCGAGTTTATTGCCTGCAGGAAATATTTTAGAGCTAACCTATATTTACACTTCACACATTCCCTTACAGAATTTCTTCTTGTATGTATATACATCTTGGCAGGGTCTGTGTTATACTCACGTCATCGGTCTCTATTGAATTATCCACAAGCACTTCTTTTTTTATCAGCGAATAGCGATCGACAGGGGTTTGTGTCTTTGCTGGGTCATACCGCCACGCACTAACACGACCTTTAAAATGAGACGCGGCCCAACGATCCTATCATAATTTAACATTTTATTACTCAAAAAATGCACCATAACTAATTATATATATGGGAATAACATTAATATGTAACTTTCAGGTACCTCATTTTAGTTTTTATTATTTAATTATAATATTATGAATTTAATATTTAATATGTAGATTACAATGTGTAATGTAACATACCTGATCATATACATACGTTGTTTTTTTTCCAATTTTGTTTCGATACTTCCAATTGTGTGATTATTTTTTGTATAAAGTGCTTGATGACTATTAATATTCTTATAATAATAATCTATTTTATATGTATACTCATGTACATGGATTCAGCTCTATTATTTTTTTTTTTTTTAAATATTTGTCTGTCGTGTAAAGCCGACTTTAGTCAATGCTATTGTTGAATTAATATTTATGCTTAAATAGTTTTATATCTACATATAAACTGACGAATTCTAATATGCGATAATTAGCTTTAATTCCTAATTCATGCTGTTATTGTATATTCTGAATAAATAAACTGAATACTGAAATACTGAATACTGTATATATTGTGGAACCGTTGCTGCTACATCGCACTATGATTGCGATGTGTAACTCTTATCCACGGCACAGCACACACATTTAGAACAGTACTATTCTTTGAACAAAATCGAAGTGAGTGACGTCTCGAGTCCAATGGTCTACCGCAAGTAATAGTACGACTACTGGTTATTGTACCACAGGCGTTATCCGTGTCTTTGAGCGAAACCGCGCAAGCGCGTCGTTGTCAGATGGCCGCCACTCGCCACTCGAGCGAGTGCCATGGTATTTGTAGTTAAGGCGCGTGGAGTCGTGAAACGATCATATTTGAAGGCCGATAACTTTTAAATCAGCCTACTGACAATTCCAGAAAAAATATATCTTAAGCATTAATATATAAACTTCAATCTGTTCGTTACAATACCACTTTTTTTTCCTACTCCTTCTCCGTACATGCAGCTCGACTGTGGAATCAGCTTCCTTTAACTATTCGAGGCGCTAGCTCGCTGTTCACCTTTAAGCAATCATTGAAAAAGCACTTCCTTTCACAATAAATATTAATCATAAATTCTAACCTTTCCGTTATCCCCTCCCTTTCCTTACCTTATTTTGGCAGTTTATTTATTTACTTATTTATTTATTTATTTATTTGTTAATATATCAAAATATGTATGTATATACATATACATACATATAATATGTCAAACTCAAAAATTTATTTATATATTTACATTTTACTTTAGATACACACACAATGTATATTATATGCTATAATTTCAAATTTAATTTTAGGCTATATTTTGTTGCCTACTCTTCTTTTCACACCAGCATGTTGGTTGACTGGAAGATATTGCTGTAGTGTAGCAATAAGTCCGCCATTGTACCTTATTTTATTGTGCAATAAAGAGATTTTCATTTCATTTTCATTTCATTTCATTTCATTTCATTTCATTTTAAAAAATGTAGAACACTAAAATTAACACCCTTCTTTACTGTGATGCCAGTAACCAAGTCTGTTTTTATTTAAAACGATTATCACTGTGAGCTACAATTTTTACCCTTTTTGAGTATTTTAGATATTTTCTTTGATTGAATGTTACTCGGAAAATCTACTACAAGCAGGCAAGTCTACTCTGGTTACTACATGCAGAGTCAGTTTTTCGATGATTCCAACTTCAAATTAAAAGCCAGATATGGGACACCCATATCCGGCTTAATATCCACATATTGCTATATCACTAATATGTGAACACTTTTCACATGTCCGCCGCTCACGCCGCGTGGCCGATTTCCCGAAACAATGCACAATCGGCGATCGGCGATCGGCGAAAAGAATCGAGCGCACGGACATGTCGTTTGTAACTTTTCGGAAGCGAGCTGCAGACGTGAGCGTATACGCGAACGACGCCGATAAATCAGGTTGGCGGGCGCGCACGGCCGTAAGCGCCATTTACATGTAAATTCCGCGCGCCCGCCGTCCACCTCGTGTCGGATAACTTATAGCGGATGGTTTGAATCTTGACTAATCGACGGATCTGCTGCAGGACTTTGGAGAAAGTTGGCGATCCGACTTTGGAAAAAGTTGGCGAGGGGGAATATTATCGGGATTAACTTATATCTCGCGTTACGGAAAGTCTGGAGGGTTCTTTAAAACAGCCGTCGTGTTCTGAATGTAAGATATATAAAGGAATATCCATATCTTGCTAGTAAATCCTGACGCCACTTCTTACAGCGCAAAAATGTATTTTAAAAATCATGCATCGCAAACCATATCAATATTCTTCTAATGAACTCTTTAATGAGGCTCAAGTTTTCGATGTTAGGTTATTATTTATTAAAACTGCACTACGTTAGGTTTTCGTGGCCAAACAAAATAAATATTTTATTATTACGCACACCAAACCCACTAGACAACTCCTGAGTGATAATTTGAATGTACCTAGGATGAAGACGACTTTCGGACAGCGACACTACTCTTTCATAGCTGCAAGAGTTTATAATAAATTAAGCAGTGACATGAAAACCAGCCACAATTGTCATTTGTGTAAAAGCAAAATAAATAAATGGCTGTTGCAAGAAGGGCGTTTATCTATCCATATCATGATCGATGTAGTAGAATAAGTTGAAGTTGACTTAACATAATATATTGTGTTTATATGTATGTATTTGTGTATATGTGTATTCTAATGTATTTAGTATTTCTATTTCCTATATAATATTGTAAATTTTTATTATTATATATATTTATTATTATTATATATATTTTTTAATTATTATTATTATTATTGTATTTGGTTGGTTCATCGACCCTCGCTTTAAATGTAAAAATATAGATTGCTTGCCCTGGAACGGGTATATCCCAGTTGGGCAGCACTAGCCAGTGAATGAAAGAGGAAAGTTTTTGCCATTTGATTTAATATTATAATTATTGTAAATGGTTAATTTGATAATTCCAATAAAATAAATAAATAAGTAAATCATAATACAATATATAATGTCCCAACTTTGGTATATTAAAGTTTTCTCGTTTTATTGATTAATAGAAACATTTCGATATAAACATAAAATACTATGGGCTGTATGCTGTTTTCGTGATATCATATATTTGATTCTATAAGTTTTGGATTATTTTAAACCAGAAAAACGAAAAAAAAATGTCTGGCTCATCGATATATCAAGAACGCATTGCCAGCTTTCGAAAATGCTTTTGTGATTTTTTGAAATCGTAATATGCGTTCTTACGTTACAATGATAGACATAAGAGGCCGTAGCCAAAGAAAGCGTTTCCGAATTTCAATAATCGTTAGCCAATTTGTTTTACCTATCGATGGCAAGATACGATTTAGAACTGAAAACTACCATATAAACGACTAATGAAAAATCAAATTCCTATCGGTGCGGTATTTTTGAAATGGATCGGTGCGTTCATGAGTTACAAAATGTAAAGCTGATTGACTCAAAGGGCCTCTAATTAGTTTTGTTCGTCGTATTAATGACCTGATTAGACCTTTCATATACAAACCAATCCAAGCACAGCTTTAGCATTTTATTTTTTATATTAATATTATTTAGGATGCATGCTGTTTCAATAAATTAGACAATTTTCAACTATGTAAACATCTTAAACTTTTCAAAAATAATTTAATAGTAATAACATATTTTTAAAAACAAGCTTTTATAAAAATTCTCTGTCCCGAGCTAACCCTGGGTACAGCAGCCATGTCATGGTGACACTTAAAACGGGCTATCATAGCTGTATGCGTATACAAAATTTCGTGTGTGTGCTATTGACCGTTGTGTAGAATCAACCCTGGATGTAGAATCAGTTCATACTTACCATAAAAAATGCATTGTCGTCGGCACTGAACCCACGTGTTAATGTTTAATTTCATATTATAATATTTGAGGAGTTTCCTCGATTCCTAATGGATTCCATCATCAGAACAGAATTTTAATAAAAATGGTACCAATCTGGAAGTAAATCCTTTCAAATAAAAAAAGAATTTTCCAAATCGGTTTATAAATCTAGCCATATTTGACATATCTGTCACCTGATACTTAACAAGAAATATGTTTCGGTTGATTATGTTTTAAATAAATTGATAATATTATATTAATTAGATTTACAATTTTATATGTGCATAGTAAGAAACCTTTTTAGGTTACTTAATTTATTGGTCAATTTAGTTATTTATATATTTATACATTTATTTATTTTACTTATCTATATACTTAAATATTTATTTTTCTTTATTTAATATTAGTTCTTTATTTATATACACATTTATATATTATATTGACCTTATTTTTTTTAAGAATGAATGAGCGATCGGTCTTCTAAGTCACTATGTCTTAAATACTATTACCCCAGAACAGATATACAATCTAGTGGGGTGATAAAATCCACACAAATATAATCTTATATGCTTCGCAAAAAAAAAAAAATCTTGTATCGGATAATTTATAAAATACCAAAAATAAATGACGGTTCATAAATCTGAGGTAACAAACATTTAAAAAAATACAACTGAATTAATAACCTCCTTTTTATGAAGTCGGGTAAAGGGTACGAAAGATTTGCTTTCTGAGGACTGTTCTTAAGTTCGAAGTATGAACCCTAACATACATAATATACTGTGTTGATGATGCTATCTATGTGAGAGGTAAATAATAGGTTACGATTCAAAGACCTCCTACATTACCAAGGTTGCAATTTCCTAGGTTATAGAAAAAGGATTGACAGTATAAGTTAAAATATTGCTTTTTATTGTAAGACTCACAATAGCACATTTCGCAGCGTTTAGGAATAGGCGATTTTAGACGCGATAAAAAATACTCTATCTACATCATTTCGGACTGATAGACAATCTTCAAGGCAAGTAACAGGTGCATTCTTACATTCTCATGTAATCTGCGAAAAGTAGAAAATTGCAAAATTTTAATTAGTTATTTATTTATGTCATGGATATAAAATATAAATAGGAGTGTTACCAATATGCTACTCTGTGGTACTTGCGATGAGATATTTCTCCATACAGGCATAAATCCTAAATAAGATATGATAATGAAAATAATGTGGTGTACTGACTACTGATCGCTTGACTTTACGAAGAGACCACATCTCCAAACCTAAGGTAAGCCCATCCCGACAATTTACAAGAAGTTAAAGTTAGGCTTTAACCGCGCCTTTGCATCGGAGTTGATAACCTGAAGCCGGAAAAAGCCAGTTTCAGCGCGTGACGGTTGAGCGAAACAAATTTAGCACTCAAGATGACCCCTCGAGTGAACTAAAGTCCATTACAGGGCAACTTTCAGGAGCCAACTTTCAGGAAGTAACGGCTCCGCAGGGATCAAACTTAAAAATTTAATACTTTATCCCGTATACGGACGGCGAGCGACGCTGAATTGTAATATTCAAGAGCCGAGTCTGTTGAACTTACCGATATTTTAAAGGGGATTTCGTGTCAGCAGGTCTCATAATAACATATGGTGACCAGTATCTGTGACTACGGAGTATCTAATAACGGTCAATAATAAAACATAAAAAATGAAATAACTTTATTGTGGTAATAAATAACATTACCTAATAAAAATTACACTGATTTAAAAAACAATTTATGTAAAAATGGCGGACTTATCACTGTAGCGATATCTTACAGTCGATCACTTGATAACCTAATTTTTAATTATCTTCGCACAGTAAAAATACATAGAAGTAATAAAGTTAAATTAAAAATAAACTAATACCAATACAGGGTGAGTTTTTAATTAGTTACATCCTTAAAGTTGGTCAATCGGTATGAGCAAATAAGCAAGTATGTTTAAAAAAAATCGGTTGTGTCACCCCAAGACTTTCCTGTCAAGTAGCCAGGAACTTAATTCATCTGAATATAAATTTCATAAATCCTACCTTCGTCGATCGCGAATAGGAAGCCAGTGGTTACTCACGAAAGCAACTAACGTGTTCGAACTTTCGCAAGTTACAGATATACTTCAGGCAGATATTTCACATAGGTACTCGTACGCTCCACCTTATTCAAAATTGACTCATTGGCATCTACATAATAATCATCACCGTAGTGAAGTATTAGCGTTAGCAGTGTGGACACAATCATTTGTTATAAATCATAATCGTTTTTATTTTTCTAAAAAGGCTTTGTATCTTCAAAAATCATATACGTGTGTTTATAGATATATAACCTGATGAAATCTTAAAAAAATTGATTGATTGTTTTAGAAACAAAGATGGCTAAGTCCGTCTGACCGTCTAATTGATTTAACTTTGGTAGGTATCTGGCAGGTTGTAGGATCCTCTATCAGATAACATTTCTTTCATACAAATACCTCAGTATACCCATATAATTTTTCGATTTTAATAGACGTTTTGAATAAAGTCATTCTTTGTTTGAAACAATACATAGCGAAGTCCGTTTCCACCAATCAGAGCGCAGCGCGAGAACATTGTTTTGATTACATGTTTGTACCAAAGATATGTAAACGACATGTGGGAACAACTAGAGCTGTAAACTACAACAGGCTATCCCGTCACCTGGAAGTGTTAACGATATATAAGACGTTCGGAAAGTACTATAAGTCTACTTCGAATAAAAATCTATCTATCTATCTATCTATTGTATCGTTCTGTCTACCGTGAGGTGAGCGTAGAAGACTTAGGATGAAAACAGTCCACTATCTAGTTACGCCACTCGCCCGTAAGAAGCCAACGCCTTACCGCGAGATAACCAGGTTAATCAGCCTGCGGGCCGACACTCGCGTCCTTACTTCCAGTTTCAACCAGATTACTCCGGTATCCCAACTGACTACATGATAGAGGTCGCTTGTGCGGTCCTCTCCCTTACGTAGCGGTGATACGGTTTCTACCGAATCTATCGAGGACCCGAATTTACATTACATTTTTCGTCGTGTCCAATTGACGGCTAAAAACCGCTCTTGGACGTGTCAAATTAATTGGGTTAGGTAGTAAGTATCGTTACTACTCTTTACTGAACCTTCATAGGTAGTCAAGAATTAACTACTAGATTGTCAAACTATAAATATAAATAATCAAAATTAAAATAGAAGCCTAATATTTGAAGTAGTTAGTAATTCGAAAAGATACGTAGTAAAATTATTCATCGTAATATTGAAATTGTCAGTAAAGTGTCAAATAACCAAAGCTACGTTATACATTTTAAACTAAAAGTACAGATATAAAACCATATAAAGTAATTAGACAATAAGGGTCTACTTTTTTAAGTAATTTAAATGGGTACAATATTTGAAAAATCATGGCCCTCCAATTCGGCCAGATTATAGGAAGATCAGCATTTCCTTGATGTTTTTATTTTATTTTATGTCCTCCTTGAATTTTTTTGAATCGGCGTTTAAGAGCAGTTTCCATAAGGTTAACAACTACACCCGCTCCATAGGAACAATATTGTATCCAGACTCCCCCGACTGTCAGTCGGAATGCATAATCGGTTAGCTGACGCCGCACGGTGCGCGAACAATGCAGGAGCGCCCGAAAGTTGACTCCTGGGGGAGACTGGCCCGCAGGCGAACGTCCTATCCTGGCTCTTACTTCTGCGTGGAGACCGCCGTATAGGTGTTGACCCATACGTTTAGCTGACCCCACACATGGGTCATAGTGGCCAAACTGCAACAGGGCCCATTAGCTCCCCCATGTTGGAACAAATAGGCCTCTAGTTGTTACACTCTAGATACACTTTTCATACAAAATTACCTATTTTCTTTAAGGTTAGGTTTAATGAATGTAGGCGCAAAATTATGTTCAATAGGAAGTCAGCTATAGATAGGCTTCCTATTCTACAAATGCTTTAGAAACGCGTCGACGTAATATTTCGGAATGCGCCAAATCGAGTTCTACGTTTGCGTTCCTTCGCGTTCGTGAAGCGTCCGCAGACGTGTGGGTGCCGGTGCCCGCGGGGCGAGATGCGGCGCAAATTGAAAAGTTTCCAACTGAAAGTTTTCCCGTTGCACATCGCGGTGGAAATGCGCGCAATCGCTCACATGGGCGAGATATAATCTCGAATTGAACAATGTCTTCCGGCTCGCGCTCAAAAGTGCGCACATGTGTAAAATTATCGCGTATTGCCACTAGAGACGCAGAAATTCGACGTCGTGATCGAGGTTGAGAATTATTGTCGATTAAGAGACATTCGACCGCTAGTACGAAATAAACCCTTCGAGTAACGGCATATTTCATGGCAGACTGCGGCAATTTATTAGAATTTCTTGCAATATCGCCGCGCTCGACAAAAAGTACTATAACTATGGAACAACTATAGCAATCATAAAAAGAAAAACTGTTCAACGATTGCATTGAAATTTCGTATATATAATATTGAAATCTCATTATGTAAAACAATTAGGTAATTATGAGTCAATATGAGAAGGTCGAAAAAGTGAAAAAAAATCGGCATTTCTAACTTGTACTTGTCTTACGGAAAAATACGGAACCCTATTTTGAAATTGTAAATACTATCGAGATCTTTATTAGATTCTCTATCAAATGTAATATTTCGTTTTGCTTATTTACATATAAAAATATTTCGATATTAGCTCATAAAAACAAATAAAATTTTTGATGATTTCTCGGGAAAAAAAAATGATGATATTTAACAATGGAATTTTACGAGAAATATCCGCGAAATTATTCTAGCGGCCGTCTATGTCTCTATGATAATAATAAGATATTTGGTTTGGATTTTAGGATGCGTCCGAATTACAAAATAATATTACTGTGCGCTCCGGTAGCAAGCCGCCAATATTGGTCGTTACGTAGTCAACGGTGTTCTGATGTTCAACCGAATTTGGTCGTTACGTAGCCGAAGAGACGAATAAGTCTATGTTTCTTACGTTTCGTATATTTCAAGCACAACGTATATTATCCTTACTTTCACCCTACTAGTTTTTCACTAGGCATGGTGGGTTAAAACTCCCTTTAGAGGGAAAGTCTGGTTTAAAAGGCAACAAAAACATGTTTTCATGTTTTTTTTAACCTAAAGTTGAAATCTAATAATCATAAATCTCTTGTATTGGTTTAATTAACATTTGAAAGATAATAATATTTTTTGTATTAGTAAAAAAAACTATTTTTCAGGAATGACGGTATCTGCTTGCGTCGGTATAGCAAGCGTAATTGTGCCAGAAACAAAAAAAATAACTTTCATATTAATTGTTACATATGCATTTTGTTGATGAACTAAAAAAACTACACGTTTTAATTTTTAGGGATTTAAAGAAATAAAATCGATTTTCCCCAAAAAATGGTCCTTTACTTACTAAAAAAATATATAAAAACCATTTTTTTTCTATTTTTTTTAGTTCATAGAAATAAGAATTAAACAATCTTTCTTTTTTTTGGATCAACTAGTTTTTTACCGTTTAAAATTTTCTTTAAAATAGTAAGTTATTTAAACTTACAGCAATTTGAGACTATCAGCTATTCAAGAGGTAAAGATTAATGAATACATTTCAACTTTAGGTTAAAAGAAGAAAATCATGAATTACATGTTTTTTTTTTTGCTTTCTAAACCAGGCTCCTCTCTTGCTTTCTAATCCAGGATTTTTTAAAAATGCTCACCATGCCCTTCGTTTTTAAGATGATCCGGGGCATAGTTGATAATCATAGCATGCTAGCGAAGGTTTGTCTCGTTTTGTTCCGGATGAATAAAATCAATAGCGGTCACATACTCTATTTGCAGAGCCGTTCTCGCGAACCAACCTAAATCGGTGGAATCTGCTTATGCGTTCCTTACGTCACAGAAATGTGCTATATTCTACAGCTTCAGACCTCAACGTTTTTACATCTCCTCGAGATGGGCATTGCGCTACTCATTCATGTCAGCATGAGATGGATTGTTTTTATTGTTTTTATATTGTATTTTATTTATTATTCTTTATGCCTCTACTTGCATACACTGAGAAAAATATTGGATTGACTCTGACAGTACCATTGTGTTATTACGGTTTTATACAGATTAACAATGTTTCAATCGTAATTTTGTTGAATTCAATGTAAATGTAAATTCCTTGTTATTACAAGGAATTTTTTTGAAACTCCATTACTCGATTATATGTGTCAACATGTTTCTTATAGTAATAAGGAAATAACAGAATACTGTAGTTTTAACATGTTTGACGTAATAAAATACCATATGTTTCAACATTACGACATGGTAACTATCGTCACGCCAACATCGATGGACCACAGTCCGAGTTATATGAGTAGCTCTTGTTGAAACATGCGTATTTTCGCGTATTACATCTTTATACTCTTTTCAGTGTATCTAATACTTGTTATGTTTGTACTTATAACAATTTATATGTTTATGAATTATACTACATCTCAACGATGAAAACCCAATAAACTTCAAGTAAAACACAAAAATATAAAAAACAGGATTATACAATATTTAAATTTCGCATTTTACTTTCACTCTTAAAAGAGGCCAGAGACATTATTACTAAATCAAACTCTACAGTCCAGGAAGACAATAGTAATCCGATATTGAACACTCATCAAACTAGACTTCAAAGACTGTAAATAATCGTAGCCATCACTAAACATAATAATTCCATTTAAAAAAAAAATACGTGTGGCACTCGGGGACTGCCGCGGTAAAGCTATTGCATAGCATTTTTAACAACTTATGCAATTATAATTATTTATTTATTTTATTTTTTCTGATATCAGATAACTGCGCTGTATCGGAAAACGTTGAAATTATTCCGAATCATTTGCGGCTGCGAAAGCAAATGATTCGGAATAATTTAAACATCTTCCGATAGAGCGCCGCGCACGATTTTTTTATTCGATAAAGCAAAAAAACGGATTATTCGAAAAAAATGGTAGATAAAAAGATAGATAATTAAATTATCTTTAAAATGGTGCAGGTTTCATAATAATACGCCAGATAGTATTTGCGTAGTAGTCGTTTTTGTGTTCGGTTAGACCTAATTTCACAAAATAATTACACCATGTACAATATAAACAAAATCTAAAATATTCAAAGCTAAGAATATTAGGAAAATGTTCTTGTTTAACATATATTTTTTTCGAATCGTAAGAAGTACTCGTTTAGACGTAATTATCAGTTTAAAATCGTTAATTTTCGTTAAGAAATTTCTTCATTCGGTCGCCGCGCTGGCCTAGGCCCGCGATGAAAGCTATGCAATAGCTTAAAAATCGATTACAAATAATCGTTTCTAATTACGAGAGCGCCTATCCCCATAATCGATGACAAGTTTCAGCAGATCGGTGTAAAAGTTTACAGGGTAGAATTTTCCACTTATTTGTCATGGGACACAGCGCATAGGAATCGTTGGCGCGGACTCTCCAATTGGGGAATTTATTCGAGTCGCCGGACTAATCAGTCCAAGAGCTCGCTACATAATATAATTATCTTAGAATTAGACGTATCTATTAAACCTATCTTTCAAGACTGTAACGCGCCACTGTTGACGGCACCGATTCTAAATAATATATTTCAATCGAATGTCGATTTTTGGAAATTTTAGGAACATCTACAACGCGTGTTTTAGGATCATTTTGGTGCGTTTTAAATACTTAATTCAACTACCTACTACGGGTTGGGGCAAGTAAAAGTGTGCCGGAGAACAGAGTTCCATTTAATGTAGTTTTCCACAACGATCACCCTCTGTTGCACTGTGATTATCATCTTCACCATTTCACTGATCAACTCACAATTGAGTGAGTACGATGTGGACGTAATCATCTCTATGACGATGCACGCGAAGGTCAACTAGCGACTGCGGTTACCGAATCTAACATTGATACCGTACGTCCATTAATTGAGGCTGACAAAAAAATACTTGTCAACTAATTCGTGCTGTATTAGGCATTGAAGTAAGTCAAGTGCAAACGATTTTACTTGTGTATCTGAAGGTACCGAAGCTTTACACTCGATGGAGACCGCATGATGTGAAGGAAGTTTGAAGAAGCCATTGAAGAGGTCCCAAATATGTATACATTGTTAGAGCATACACTTTAAAACGCAATAAGTCTAATATCTGGTCTTATGTATCACAATACAGAAACATTAAGTATTATCGTATTATAAAGGAGAGGGCTTACAGCACGATAATGATATCTTGTTAAGGGCATGAAAACAACTTGCTTATAACGATTTGCTTTTCGGCCTTTATAATGCCTATGAGCATATCGATTATAAGGTCGGATCACCGATATGGCCACCGTAGTATAGTGTATATTCGTACATTACTAGTATCGAGAGGATTTAAATATAAATCCTGTAAAGCAACTATGCTATAAAACCTTCACAGATTATACCACCTATAGTAATGATTTCAAGAAATTCTAACTATTGATGGTTGACTGTAAGATATCGCTATAGCGATAAGTCCGCCATTTGTGCATAAATTGTCTTTTTTATAAAACCAGTGTAATATTCATTAAGTTATGTTTTTATAGCACAATAAAGTTATTCTATTCTACTATTCTGTCTCCAGCACAGATGCATGAGTTCTGATATGAGGCTTTTATACGACAATCAGTAAATTAACCTTTAACTCTCCTTCACGTCCAACTCATTCAATCAAGATAATCAATGTCTCTAGTATAAATACACATCATACCAGAAACCCAATCCTTGGTCGTCTTATGACAAGTCATGATGCTACTTTCCAGAAAATCGATATTTTGTCACAACATAAAAATATTTTTTTTAATAAAAAGTAAGCAGACCAGGCTACACAAGTTTCGAATTACATTACAAATACATTTCAAATTATTTCAAATTATTTATTGAGTTCAAATTATGAGTACATTCAATATACAAAAGTCTTAACCTAACTAGGCTGCCGCCTGTTCCAAGGTAGACAATTTACTTTAATTATCCTAAGAAATCTACAATATTATATTTATATAAATAAACAAAATCATACTTAATGTAACGGAAATATCTTAATTACCTAATAAAAATTCGTAAGAGAATATCTTAATTACCTAATAAAAATGTCATGAAAATTTTCAATATTATTTTATTTTAAAACATGATAAAAATTAATATATATTTATATATGTATTAATAAGTATTAAGATGTATTAATAATATACAAAATAAATTCTCAAAAATTTCAATAAAATTACATTTAGGAATCATTTATTCCCCATACTCATATACAGATTTTCCCACGCACAGCATCCTACCTCATACACCAGTACTCACAGTTACCACACTTTCACACTTTTTTTTGTATGAATTTTTATATTTTTATACGGTACTTCGGTACACTTACATGCTGAGAGAGTAATACAGTACACCAATAGTTATACATATTAATAAATTAATATATTATTGTAACGATATTTAATAATTTTTTATTTTTATAGTATTCTAATTCATATATAGTATTGTAATTCATATTATAGTAGAGTGTTTTATGTAATTTATCATATAAAAATGTAGTTTTATAAAAAGAAAATTGGCATCCACACATGCTTTCTATACGTTGGATGAATTCTACAGCTGTGCTGAATCATTTGTAGTCTAAATAGTATTTGTATATTAGATTCAAAAAGTTTAGGGCATGAAATGCTATTTTACAATGTTGATAGGATTTTTTTTTTAATATACGCTTCAGACGTTTTAGTTGTGAAGTAGACTTTTGAAACGGTATTATTTCCAAATTATGTTGGAATTTAATTAGTGGATCATTTAACATTTCTTTTTATATATTTTTTTTTATGCGATTATTTTTTATTTTATTTTGTTATGTCTTTTAATTTGACACTATTGCCACTATTTATATTTCTACTATGGTTTTTCATTTTGAAATTAAGGTAATATGTAATTTATCTAATACCTATGTATTTTTTCTTGACGATTTCAGCAGATTGTGAATCTTTATCTTTTTTGTAGATATCTAGTCTTTTTTGAAAAATAAATTATGATTATGATTATGCGTCAGTTCAAATAAATAAATAAATAAATAGTATTACTTTGGTTTTTCATGTTAAAAGCCTTAAACTCCCCAAGGATTCCTATCGAGTTTCTCGAAAATCACTACCTTTAATCAATATCGATAGCCACAAAATGTAGTAACATATGTTTAGTGAGCTCTGCGACTAGATGAACTCGCGTCTGCTCGCGATGAATTGCTTCATTGTGGTGCCGCATTACCAACCTTTTGTTATTCAAATGTTTCGCAAATTTTGCCGCTTTCCCCAGTGATTTTTCTTTCCGCAGCAAATCACACGTTTATTGTACCGATAACTCGCGACGAAAAAGGGCGTTTAGCTATGTATACAAAAAATAGTGGTAACAAGTGGAGTTATCGGAGGTATCGTGTCCGCCCGTTGTAGATGACAGCTCTAAATTTGCGTCTAGAAAATTGAGATTTATTTGAATATCATTAATTTAGTTAAACCAACGATCAAAATTCCCTTGGGCCCCCTAGCACTGCACCACCTCGCACCTTAGTAGCTACACCACTGGCTTCACGGCAGAATATAATAAATTGTCGATCAAAGCACCGCAAAGGTGGATTCAGTGTCTTAAATGCGCGAGGAGCAGGTCGTAAACTCTTCGCGGGACAATCGTCGCGTCGCGCACACTCCGCGTCGTTTGATTTAGCGGCGACCGTCGGAAGCGGAAGTAGTTGCGCGAGACGCTGCTTCCGCTGTCTCGCCGGGCGCGGACGCTGGCCAGGCGGAGGCGGTCTCAAAGGGATATCGAGCGGCACTAATCCGCTGTTCAGCACACTCGGCGGCGACAGATATCCTCCCTTATTGATTTGCATAGTGTTGCTTAGATTTGCATAGTGTTGCTTAGATTTTAACTGAATGCACAATTAAGGCGGAAATACAGTGACAATAAATAGATAGTGTAGACTACCTCACATGTTCATCTGCCCCGTCAGGAAACTACAAATTTCCCGCGCGTATATTGCCATGATTGGAGGCAGATACGGGTATACACGTTTCGCCGGTGACCTCCATTGCCAGGCCCAGTGAACGGTGGAGATCGATTATCTACAAATGTCGCGGTATAGGGGATCACAATCATATCCAAGGCGGATTACCAATCATCGGTAAAGCAACTCCAAAAATTCAAAAATAAGCAATTGGCAATTTCGTACCCACTTGTGAAGTTTCTTGTAAAACTTTTTGACATATAACAAAACTTTGAAACAGAACAGCGTATACATTCGCTTATTTATTTTGAGTTTCGACCATGCGCACAACACCTTCACTCTACAATAAGCTGACTCCACACTATAAGTAAACGAGCACCGCCGCAGCTCGGATAATGGTTCACATCAGTCTCGACCTGACCACGCGGGATAAGCCGGTTTCTTATAATTACGCATAAGAGCACTATGACGTCACTAACCAAACTTTTTGTACAAACGTTGTAGACAAATAACTTTAGGATTATAGTCAAACTGATGGATATATTAATTAGACAAATTGATACTAACAATTGTCGTTATGGTGACTTAATTGAATTCAAATTGGCACGATTGCTTTAGTTTTAAACGGATTAAGGTGGTATTCTGGTCTAAAGGCCTAAATTTTAGGTGTTTTTCCGAGTAGGATAAAAAAAAACATTACAATCTATTTGTTTACAAAATGTTTATTGAAGTTTATATTATGCGAGCAGGTCAAAATCTAACAAGTTGGAGACACTGCTAAAGTCAAGGATGATTAAAACCGTCAGTTGAAGGCGCAACTCGGAAATCGTTTGTAATTTTAGTAAGAGCGGCTTTGGTGCTCAGTTGTCTCATTGGCTAAGGCACAGCGTTCCATATTCGGGCCACTTGCACTGTAAATGACTTGGACATGAAAATGTGTATCATTTTTGATCTTACAGACATCTTTGTTAGTGCAATTGGCGATCTGCCACCCAGCCACGATCGAGTGATATACGTAGGTACATATTAACGTCATACGTTCATCCGTACAGCCATAGCGAAGACACGAACAAAACAGTACGGCAGCCAAGAAATAAAAGCGGTCGGTCGGTGGCTCGGGCGTTAGGGAGTAGGAGTGGGGAGTCTGGCAGACGCCGCGGCGAATGAGTGGAAACATCAACGATCGCGCGATTCGCCCGCTCTGATCGGATTGCGATTGTAATGAATCCAGCCGAATCGGAGACAATCGAGCTACCCTCTCCCCCCTTCCCCCGACCACCTTATCCCCACTGCCCCCCCCCCCTCTCTTCGACTTCCCCGACGAGACAAAAGATTTTGCGGATGACACGAGTCTGGCTGGCAGTGGCAACGTCTTCGAAACGGACATTTTCTTAAGAGTGTATTTCACCACGACTTTTACTTTCCTGGCAGAGGGAAAATATTGTTACCGCGCAAAAATTTTATTTCGAGATGAAGACGGATATATACACTTTACCCCCACCCCCGAGACTGACGTCTGTCTGTATGTGTGTGTGTCTGTTTGTGAGGGGTGTGTATGTGTGTGTGTGGGTGTGTGTGTCTGTGTGTGTGTCTGTGTGTATTACTCCACGATAGCGCCCAAACGCTTCATCCGATTGAGTTGATATTTAGCATGATGGCATCATTTGGTTATGTCATCAGTTGAAAAGATTGTGGTTGAAATCGGTCCATCAGTGGACGCGCTAGTCATTTTTCATTCTGGAAATATTGTAATTGCTCGAGACTTAAAATTCGGTAAACAGATGTCCACCATATTTAAGGAAAACTTCAAATATACTACGACTTGACAAGCAGGAGGTGATGGGTTGCTTTAGCGCGGGGGGGGGGGGGGGTGTGAGGCGGGGGTTTACGGGGTGGTTGTTTACTTGTCGGGGAAATCTTGGGGTGACACAACCGATATTTCAAAAAGGAACGAATGAGACTTTGATTAGAAATGACTCGAGCGACCCATCGGTATCTATCTCTAAAGGTCGATGTTTAACCTATCCTAGATACGAACTAAAGCCCTTATAAAACCGATCTTTTGCAATCTAAAGCATTTGTCAAACTAGAAAATCTCCATATGAAAACAGTGTCAGGAGGATCTACCTCTCTACCTGATAGGAGTAGCACGCTTTAGCCAACTTAAGGCTAAAATTACTAGAAGACCCTTATCCCAATCCTATCGAACAAAAATTTCACGGTTTGTCTTCTACTACATACGAACTCGCCACCCCAGGAAGTTTTAACGATTTAGTTCATTCTTTCTTCCGTGGAGTGAACGCAGAGACTTTGGGACAATCCAGTCCACAGCACACCGTCTAATTACGCCAACGAGCCCGTTAGAGTCTAACGCCTTACCGCGAGGCACTGGAAAGTAAAACCAGCGGGCCGACCTCACGCCCTCACTCCCAGATTTGGTCGGATTTCTCAGTCCACAAGTCTGATCTCAGATTCAAAGTAACTTGGGCGGCCTCTACCTGATGTTAGCGGTAATTCAGTTCGCATTTATCGCGGATCGTGGCGACCTTTACCTGCCAATATCACACAAGATCGGGTGGCCAATGGATCATTTAAAAAGCTGATATCAGGTTAACATGTACCTTCGCTGCTTAAGATAGCAATCGTGTATCATTTCCAGACTCCTCCAGTTATTTTCCGGAGTGCACAGAAGATTGGCCGACGCCGCACGATGCACCGCTCAGCAGCGCAGCGAAGGCACTTCCCCCAAGAAAAACCCACCTACCAAATCATTTCATGCCGTAGCCTGTAAAACAGAGTCCTTACTTGGTTGATCCGACCAGAGATCACGAGCGGGTCTTAATGGCCAAAGTGCACGAGACACGTTAGCTACCGTAAGAGTCGACTACCAGGCGCAGATCGAGGACATTCGAGACCACTGCGAGCGTCCCACATCCTAGAAACCTGAGACGGCACAACGCACCTCTTCAGACGCCGGAACCATCAGCCGCTACCCCCAGAAGATCGAAAGAAAAAGAAAAGTTCCTTTTTAGGCGCCAGTGTCACACGACCTCCACGTTCTCGACTATTCCACTCAATATCTCATCATTGTCTCAGATTTTCAATAGATATTCATTACTCTAGTAGCCATTATGCGCGACTTGTGTTAACTCGCCCGGAATATTGGCGGTCCGCCCCCCGCGACGTAGCCGTCGCGTCGCATCTTTTATAAGCGACCACTGCGAGTGACGTCGCTGAAAAATAGAAAAGCGACAAGGGATTTAAAGAAACGGCGAAAGACACTGCATCGCAATATAATAAAGAAAGACGGAGGTTGGTATTCGAGTTTTAAAAAAATCCATATAACGCGACATCACCATACAGCGCAGTGCCAGCAACTGACCAACTAGTGACTTCGACAAAGTGAGTGGTTGTGGTAAGGGAGTCGAAGTCAGTACTGAGACAACAGCGCTGTACTGACTTGAAATCAATTTACACGATGATAGTACTGGGTCAACGCTGACTTGTTTTGAGTTCAAAGTCAGTAACTGATTTAATGTAAATCAGCCTTAAAGTCTTACTTTTCTCGATAGCGTGATAAAAAAGTTATCGAAATACAGCCAATGAGTCGGTCTTGCTTCACGAGCATCAAAACGTAATAAATTCGTTAGGAATTCAAAACTACTTGGCGACATTGTTACATGGAATTCTTTTGCGTTATATCTTCTACAATTCTTCTGCGGTTATATCGTTAATTCTTAGTGCACCCGCTAAGTAGTAGATTCCGACAAGAGCTAGCATTTGACCACAAGTAATATTACGAACAAAACATGGACTTTTTTTCAGTATCTATCCATGTCTCTAAGGTCTTAGTTCCGAGCGTTGTTGTAGTTCTGGTGTTTGTACGTTAGTATATCTTACATTTTTGTCCAATATTTCGTCCGAAAATACCAAGGTACCGAAGACTCCAAGCTTCGATACCAAGTTTTCGCCTCGACTTTTGGACCAGGTGCAAGCTGTCGAAGCAACCAACCAAATGACATACATCGCCTAAGTAACAAAACCAAAACAACGCAGCTTTATTTATTTAAATGCAGTTTTACAGAGCAGCGAGGTAAATATAAACATCATTAATGCGGATTAAGCGTACGCTCGAATGGCACATAAATGACAACATATACACACAGATGGCAATAGCGACATCCGAGGAATCGGCTGGAGAGCGAAGAAGAAGATATGCCAAACTCAATAATAACTGCATATCAGCATTGCATTGGAGACGCATCCGGTCGATGACGAATGCAGAGCCGTCACATCGGCTAGAACCTTTTGGATCAGGTGGATGAAGTAGTATGTATCAAAGTGGTGTCCTTTGACGGGAGGGCTGTTTACCGCTCCATATTATAAACCGTAAACCGTACAGATACCCTTCAAAAAAACTTTTTGAAGAGTTCAGTGTACTTGAAGTAAGGCAACTTTATTTAAAATTTTGTCCGGTTTTTATTCAATTTCAAAAAAAGAGAGCTCCAACACAACAAGCACACCGAACAAGGCGATCCGTGGCGGATATGATAGACATCCGTCGAACCAAAACATCTTTTGGTCAGAGGCATCTTATGAGTATAGGCCCCATGATATACAACAAATTGGATGAGTCGATAATTATCGTATACAGTAAAGACCAATTTGAAGAACACTGTCACAGGTGGCTTCTGAATGAAGGTCGGGATATTGGCCACCAAATATTTGACATTCATAGGTAATTTAATTATAAATTGAATTACTATTCTTATTATTTAATTAAATCGCTGTTCTTGCGTTTTTGTTCTTTTTTTAATTGAAATATATTGAAATATATATAAACTAGTAACATGGACATTTTATATACAATTGTATCCTCGGACTATTTAAATTTGATTTTATAACTATTTATTGCGATATCATTTTTCCATTTATTTCGATTCATTATTATTATTATTTATATTTTTGTGTAATTTTTACGACATTATATTATTATTATTCAATTTGATTATTTCACCATTTATTGAATGTTATTTTTCCAGCACACTACAGTTACATCACACAAAACCTAAATTACAATGTTTATTATTATTAGTTAATCTTTAATAGTTTTTGATACCTAACATATTTTTAAATTAAGTATTCTAAAGTATGCACAAGCCACTATCTACTTGGTATGCTTGCCTTAGTACGGGCCTAGGCCTAGTTAGGCGGCGTTGATTTCAAAAAATTGTGATCTGCGGTGCTTTCTATTTTGCTATTATTTATATTTAAGCCTCTAATGTTAAACGTACAATGTACTGCCGTGAAAAATGTGCTTTTCTTTAATAAATAAATAAATATGTAACTATTTTTACCCAAAAGGTTAGTGGGTCCCTCAATAATGAGAAGCAGACTTGCAGCAACTGTGCTGGCTCTAAATTTTCTATATTTGAAGACTCTGGTGCTGTGTCTTGAACGCTAAAATCTTCAATATTTTCGACTGCTGATTCTTCCGAATCGACTACCGGGGTGATTTCACCTTCGCAGTCGTCTGCTTTCAGCCATTGACGTATAACAACCTCAGTTTTTTATGTAACTCTTCGGGAAGCCATGACCTATATATAACAATAAAAACATTTACCATAAATAAAATAACATCAAAATCAAATTTACGCAAGAAATGTTACCCAAGAAGCTTTAAGAAGCCATACCTATAAATATAATAATAATAATAATAATAATAAAACTCCTCATTCTTAAGAAAAGGCGAGCTTATTGCCTGCAGGCAATATTTTAGAGCTAACCTATACTATTGTATGAACATTATTTCCGAGTAGATTACATAACTTAACCTATATAAAGAGTATGACAAATTAAATAAAAGAGGATAGAAAGAAATATATACTTTACTCTTTGTGGGCACAGGTTTGCCACATCAAAATAATCCAACACCTACAAGGACGCTGAAGTTTAAAAAGGAGGGGAATGGGAGGGGAAAGGGAATTTATCTGGAAGATTGCAAATGCTCTCTGAGTCTGTTTTTAAAAGTTGTTATGCTTGGCGCGGTTCTCAAATTTTTCGACAAAGCATCCCAAAGACGGGCTCCATACACGGTGAAAGAGAATGAAAATAAGTCACTGCTGTGACTAGGTATAGAGAGTAGCAGGTTGTCTTTTCACCTCAGAGGGCGTCCATGAGCCGATAGTGCAGTAAATCTGCCGGTAAGATAATTGGAAGCGACGCCATCAAAGATCTTGAAAAGCATAAAGAGAACTCGCATGTCTCCTTTCTCCCGGGTCGACAACCAGTGAAGCTTCTCTCTGTACTCTGTAATGTGGTTAAATTTTATGAGGCCGTGGATATACCGAATGCAAACATTTTGGAGACGCTCAACTTTGGTGGATAACTCTTCTGTGAGGTCGACAAATGCGACATCTCCATAATCCAGGAGGGGAGGAGAGCAGACTGACAAATCGTAATCTTGTTCTCCTCCGGGAGGATATTTTTCAGCCTATTTAGCGAATGATATCGGCCGAAGAGGTTGCGTCGCATTTCTCGAATATGTGGCCGCCATGAGAGGTTGTCGTCCATATAGATACCGAGATTTTTAACCTCGAAGCTGAAAGGCTTCGCAAGACGTCATCCGCACCGATGCAGATCTTCAGGACTTCATTTATATTAATCCTCGAGGTAAAGTAACTGCTACCGATGATAAAAGCCTGCGTTTTGGAAGGATTTAAGAGCAATCCATGTGCTTTGGACCACTCGTATATCATCGATATATGAAGATATAGATACAGAAGCAATTGTTGTATCAATATCTTCCGGGCGAAAGTGAGAGTATATTTGGACGTCGTCGGCATAGAGGTGATATTTTGTTTTAATGGAGTTGGTAACTGAGTTAATGAATAAAGAAAATATGAGTGGGGATAAAACACTTACACACAAATATACACCTTAACATAAACGAAAAAGGTTTTAAAATATAACAATATTGTGTATAACCCTGTCGGTTAAAACACCGTTATGATGTTGTATCTGTGTCTATATTATAAAGTGTATGAAATTTAAAATCGGTCCTCCCTAAATGAACTAACACAATCGCTACCTATGGGTGCTCAGGTACCCAGCGCAAGATATGTAGAGGTTTGAAATATGATTTATGAAATATGCCAAATGCGTAACGAACTATAGTAGGGCCAAAATCAACGTGCACCTGGAGTCATAAATCATTAGGCTGGACGACGCGCGTAAGGATGTCCAACAAGTCGACGTTGCTTATCGATAATTTACTCAAATCAAATCAAATAATTTATTCTCTTAAAAACTTAAAATATATTTTTAATATTCTTTAAACTTTTATTTCACTTTATTGTTGCATGTATACGTAAGTTTGTATTTACGAAAATTTTTTTTAATAAATGAGTTTAAAACTAACTAAAGCAATTATTACAAATTATTACGAAAATTTTCATCATAATGTATAATATCCATCGATATCTCTTGGCATCTATATCGATCCAACCATCGATCCATCATAGTCCATCGATATTCCATCGATACATCGATAATCCATCGATACTGCTATTATTATTTTTAAAACACGCATCCCCATAGTGCGAGCGAAAGACAGCGAGTGTGAGCGAGAGGTCCGGCCTAATGATTTATGACTCCAGGTGCACGTTGATTTTGGCCCTAATATAGCATAGGACATAGACTCATAAATGTTGTACTTCAAAAGTAATGATTGCTTTTAATAGCTCCTGGATGCTAGATCACCCAGGTTGTAGTTTAAGGGTTAATCATATGATAAAAAATAAAAAATAATGGAAAATGTACCCAGTTACTTTGTTTTCTATGTACATTCAGTAAAATGTGAATAAAATCAAATCATTCAATTATTTTACACCTCAGTAACTCAAACAATAATCAAAAAAAATATTATTAATTACAATTGCGAATTTTTCGACCTTTCCCATTTTGAATTGCTTTTCATTAAGATGTCGACTCTCAGGAGTGATTCCCAGTAGTGAAAGAGCAGTACCGATTTAGTGATTTCATAGAATGTATATAATTTCGCGTAATTAGGCAAATTTTCGCTCTTTAGCTTCAACCACTGTACACAAGTAAGATAGCGTAGGCAGCTTGAGCACTACTTCTAATTTACTGACTCGATTGATCTGTTTTTCTTCAACTTCTTAGACTAAAGTTCAGATACGACTTTCAGAAGGCGAGCATTCACGTCAAACACACGAAGTAAGCTAACCGCAACGAACTATTATTTATCTATAGGAGCGAAGCGGGCCTCGGTTGAGTTGAAATGGTACCAGGGGCTCAGAAGGAGCGAGGAGAGATTAAAGACGCCAAACGAACGGCCGGCCGTTATTCAAAAGAAATGCAGCGGCAACGTGGCGCGCCGTATTGCGGAGCGCGCGCTTTGAATCCCCTACTGATTGCATGTTCTCCTAATAGCCAAGACAGCCGCGAAGGCACAATTTGCGGATTCTGTTCCGCCGTGCGCTTTGTTCTCGGGCGAGCAGCAAGCCTTTCGAAGGCGGCGGAGGAAAAGTATCCTTCATTAATTGCGAGGTCGAGTTTCGAGTAATGACTGAGGCGCCTTTGGATGCGCTGAGAATTGTAACTGTCTCCTGTCTATCGATGAAGGCACTGTTGATCAATATTCAGATAGATTCCTTCCTATTGCAATCTGTCAAAGAAACCAACCAAATGGCATACAATTGTTAGAGGAATAAAACCAAAATAACGAAGTCATATTAACTCAAATGCAGTATTACAAGAGCAGCGCAGTAAATATAAATAGCATAATGTGAATCAAGCGGATTGGCCACAGATCGCGATATATACCCACAAAAATGGCGATAGCGATATCCGATGCAAAAAAGAATAGACCCCAAACACAAAAAAAATAGATATCAGCATAGCATCTGGGACGCATCCGGCCGAGGACGAAAGCAGAACCGTCGCATAGGGCTAACATACGCGTCGAACAGCGCCACAGAAAGGGCTACGTTGCCGAACTGAAGACCATGGCCCAACTGAGTGGAATCTTTATAGTCTGGCCTGGATAGGGTAATTGGAGGGGGGGGGGGGGTCGTAATTATTGTCTTCAGCTCGCTCAAAACATGAAACTAAAGATATAAAAATATACAAGTAATAACAAATGACAGAAAACACACGAATATCTAACATTATCAAAGATTTATTTTAATTTCAAATTCTAGGACAAACCTAAGTTGTACATGTAAAAATGGCCAGTGTGAAAAAAATGCCAATTACATAGGCATATACGTAATAAAATACATGTGGCACTCGGGGACTGCCACGGTAAAGCTATTGCATAGCATTTTTAACAACTTATGCAATTATAATTATTTATTTATTTTATTTTTTCTGATATCAGATAACTGCGCTCTATCGGAAAACGTTGAAATTATTCCGAATCATTTGTGGCTGCGGAAGCAAATGATTCGGAATAATTTAAACGTCTTTCGATAGAGCGCCGCGCACGAATTTTTTATTCAATAAAGCAAAAAAACCGAATTATTCGAAAAAATTCGTAGATAAAAAGATAGATAATTAAATTATCTTTAAAATGGTGCAGGTTCCATAATAATACGCCAGATAGTATTTGCGTAGTAGTCGTTTTTGTGTTCGGTTAGACCTAATTTCACAAATTAATTACACTATGTAATATAAACAAAATCTAAAATATTCAAAGCTAAGAATATTGCGAAAATGTTCTTGTTTAACATATATTTTTTTCGAATCGTAAGCAGTACTCGTTTAGACGTAATTATCAGTTTAAAATCATTAACTTTCGTTAAGAAATTTCTTCATTCGGTCGCCGCGCTGGCCTGGGCCCGCGATAAAAGCTATGCAATAGCTTAAAAATGTGAGACCACAAATAAACGACGGGAAAAGTGTATTAATTTCTTTATTTTATTTAATTAAATTTTGAATTCCTACATTTATACATCAAAAACTATAGTAACCAATAGGCATAAATTGAAAATAAATATATAACTAGTAAATATAAGGATTAAAAACACGACTGCCGTTACAAAAAGTGTACTACTGTATTTAAAATTATATTTATTACGTTTTTTTTACGGAATATGTGTGTTTTATCCATAAAGATACAAACATATTATTGGAATGTACTCAATCAGACCTTTCATTTGGCAACACTCAATATATATTTATGTTAACTTATTGACATTTGAAGTTTTGATTTTGAAGTATATACAATAATTTACTTGATATTTGAACAGTTAAAGTACGCTATGACACTCGGGAGTTAAGGTATGCATTTAAATTACGCTCTGACATAACGATTCTAACAATAATACATACTCCTAAATCGGTGCAAGCATTTAGAAGTTATGGTGGAATAAAGAAGCGGAAGACATGGGGATAGATGAACCCTGAACATATTACACTATTATTGTTGGGCAGTCGTGTAAAAGTATATTTTACGAATCTGAATTTACAATTTTTAGTTGGTGAAAAGGCAAAACAAACAAATGAAGAAACTTAATCGGTCTTTAAAATTATTATAACATAGAGTTTGGATATCAGTAAAAAATGAAAAAGGTCATTTGTCTAAATTGCAGTTCTGTACAAAAAAATAAATAGGTAGTTTAAAATTGATGACGTCGTAATGTTACTATAGACAAAAAGCCGTTAAGTAAGGAAAGGCTCTCTCAACTTCGAAAACGTAGCTACAAAGATAAAGCCCATAAGGCGATGTCGGGATTTTCATATACTCACCCTACTCTTGCGTATCACCCTCATCATTCACACGTGCCTTCGTATTTGTATAATCTCTTCTCTCCGCTTTCATCCCATGGCCTTCCATTACGCCCTTAGGAAAATCTTTTACCTTCTACCTCAGCATTCATCAACTTACATGTCCAAGGCATTTGCAGTAAAGACGGCCCGAATATGGAAGTCTTTGCTTTATCCCGGGTTTGAAAAATTTAAACCTGGGACGAAACGTATGAACACCCCCCCCCCCCCCTCCTTCCCCCACTACCCGTCTTCTAGCTTGTCTTTCCAGCTAGGATTCCAATCCTTTCTTCGATATTAAGTTTGTTAAATTTGTTATTAATTTCTGTTTTATTTTCTTTATTATGTTTTATATCATTGTACCTACTCATGTATTATGACGACTACTTTACAAAAAAATACACTTGTATATATATTTTCGCCAACATAAATATTTAGTCATAATAACCATGGCGTAAAGGTCGTCACACATGCGTCGACACATTCAATTTTACCTTGCGAATGCTTTATTGAATGCCTCAAGGCGCATGCAGCTATACGCCTACTTATGCCCTTTCGCCTATTCAATTGCGATCACTGACAGTACCCGGTGGAGATTACGATGAACTAGTTTAAGCTTGTAGTAATCATTAACGTTCCTAGGAGAAGAATGACGACAGGCTTTTTATTTTGTTCTTTATCATATTCACAATAAAATTTTAATTTTGTCCCAGATCAGTCAAAGCGTCATTCCTTTTTATTGTATTTTTATAATGTATTATAATTAGGTATGTTATAATATACTGTAATTATTTTATAGTTATAATGTATTATAACGTGTAATATAAATCTGATCCCTTAATATAGGACAATTTTATTAATGTTCTATAAATCGAAACGTTTTTTCTTCGTCTTCCGCCGTTTTGTGTCGCAAGATGCCCGGAGTGACGCACGTCCATCCACATGGTGCCGGATCAGCGTGCGCTGAGGCATGCGCTGTCGCTCAACTATAGTTTTGACGCATGCGCTATTGCATGCGATATGGTATTTTAAACGCATGCGTCAGAGGAAAGCGCAAGATGAACACGAAAACCCACGAGTGGGGATATTGCCTTATTTTACTCTATTGTGTGTGCAATAGAGTTTTTTTAATAAACAAACTTTATATTAATTAATATGGCTTGTTAGGCATGAGATATAAAAAAGACTTATTAAATCGTATTCAAAATCTGTTATTTTTTGCAAAACACAGTAGCAACCGAACCACATACGATACATATAATATATACTAATATTATAAAGAAATAATGTTTGTAAGTTTGTAAGTTTGTATGTGGGGTAATCTCCGAAACTACTCATTCGATTACGAAATCACGATATTTGTTAATCGAGTCGAAGAAAATTAGTGAGTTGCTTTATCGGTGTGCGCTGACGAAACGGTTTGATATAGGTATGTGAAAACAATGTAGGTACAACAAAAACATCGGCCTAAAAGAGATCTATAAAAGAGTCGTAAGCAGCATATACACAACTTTTACATTTAAGCTACAATAATTGCTTTTGTCTCAAAATAATAAGAAAAATGAATAGGCAGTGTTTTTAAAAACATTAGTAATAAAATAAGAATCTTTATCAAAATAAATTAATCCACCACAAAATAAATTATCACCGGTCTTAAATAGAGATAAAATTAACTATATACTGTATGTTTTTAGGTGGTATACTTATAGAGATCTCATGAAATTATTAACGCGTGCAAGCACTTCGAAATTCCTAGCAGGCAGCGGCGGCTGCTGGCTCAGCAAGGTCAGCTTTCAGCGGAAGGCGGCGCGAGTGGTGAGGAACAAGACGCGTACGTCTACGAGATAGGTAGCGTGCATCTGAGGGGGGACGTCTTGCACTATATATCTAAAGGTATCGTCTAAAAAGGCAAATAAACACCACCTACTGACACAATAAACTGAGAAAAATATAACGTTGTATTACACGGAAATATGCACGTTTCAAAAGGGATTACGTATATAACATGTACTGTGATTCGTACGTATGTATCAACATTAATTAACATGTCACGGGCATAGCATTTACAACGCATATTAATTAAGGCGCACAACGAGATCGTGCTTTTACCATGACCGCATGTCATTACATACGAAAGGTTATAGTCAGTTACAAGAATCATGTTGAAGCTACTGTAGCTTCGTAATATTAATTCATAATATTAATCGTAATATTAATTCTGATGTTTAACTGTCTAATTTTAATAAGATTTGGATACAAATTTTGATTATTATTATCTTATTAATAAGCGAATAGTTCAATTTTCAGTTCTTTCAATGGTATATGAATAAACACCCTTTGTTCAATTAATCATACAGAATAATCTTTTATTTCGGGACGACATTTCGATTACTTACACTAAAAGAGTGTTTAAAAAACATGTTTTAAAATTAATCAGATTATAAATCTGTAAATTTTCACATTACTTAGGTATAACTCCATGTCAATGGCTATCCATCCATAGTTAAACGCAACGGATGTTGATTTGTTAAAACAAAACATACTACCTGTCATCTCATTACGGTAAAACGCTGCAACATATTATTATGTTGATTTGTTATACCAAAACATGTCTACGCTTAAAAAACCTTCAAAATGTTTCGTCAAAAGGCGTTTAGCGTTATTACATGTATGTATGTATTATTATTTAGAAAAAAATACAGGGCCTATAAATGAACAGTAAAAGGAATATCCTCCATTTTTACATTAAATTTGATCAATTAATAACGAATCAGGCACTCAAAATGCTTAAAACCCTTAAAACGTGTTTATCTCAAAACTATACTTATTAAGATACATCGTTTTACCATCTGACGTCAGTATATTATACGGTTATTTTCGTATTACGGAGCACGGTGAAACATATAAACGAGTAATGGAGTTTCAACAAAATTCCTTGCAATTCAACCAATATATTTAATTATTTATTATTATAAATTATTTCTATAAAACATTGTTTTCAATTATTGTCGAATTAATTATAATTACTATAAAACATTGTTTTTGCTTATAAAAATAACAAGAACCGAATGGTAAAACCTTACCTTTTGCTTATTTGATTCTGTCACCCAACTGGGACTAGCCCGTTCTAGGATGGACAGGAATGATTGAAACATCATTATTTTATATAAAACCGTAATAACAAAACGACATTGTAGGAAGAAATCCAATATTTTTCTCAGTGTACTTAAATTAATATAACGAATCGAAACTTTACGCGAGGCGAAGCCGCGGGCAACAGCTAGTCGACTATAAAAACGATCGACTAATTCAATTTCACCACTCATAGTGTGAAGGGCTTCTCTCTTGGGGTTCGCAGTAGTTTTCGTACGGGAGAATCAGGCAAATAAACCAAGGAAAATAAGATTAAACGGCGTGAGAAGCATCACTGCTGTTTGAATAATCGATTGGATTTTAGCGGAGCGGCGAATGCATTGTCATATAAGATTAGAGAGCTTTGTGATGCCCGTATACGATTTACTGACGCTAAATCGAGAATAGAATGAAGACGTATCTACGACAATTCAAGCGATTGCAGGGGAATCATATTAGTAAGATATGTAGATTATAGTTATACTTCAACACAAATATATTTAGATAGGGAATGGAAAATTCAAAAGTTAGTTTAAATGGTGGAGCCTGACTAAATTTAAAGTTTTCGGGCAACAATTTAAGACAGAGGTTCCCAAACTTTTTTTTTCTTAGACTTTAAAATTGTTTTCAAAAATGTTTCCCTCTGTCTGAAAAGTAAAAACTAACGAGGAACTGATTTTGAAACATTAACCCCTCGCGTACCAGACGGCCCGAAACGTCCAGAATTGATATTTACCGTCGAACCCCAGACGGCCCGAAATGGCCAGGCGAGGCCGACCGCTAATTATGGATTATTTAATCGACTAATAATTATGAATAATCTTTATTGCTTTACATAACGACGTTACAAATATCTAATAGCAAATTTCAATAGGAACATAAAACAGGTCTTTTTTAGACGATCGGTGTGACAGTTTCGGAGTAATCGTTTTTTTTCTGAAACGCCATCTTTTTTTTGAGACTCGCGTATTTCTTACGGGCCGTAAGGCACACATTAAAATTCAAACCGCTGTCCGCGAGGGGTTAATAACATAGCTTGCCACACAAACGTGCGCTTACTGTTATAATTCTGTACTCGTATACTGTAACGATACTGAATCTCTTCTTTTAGACTTGTTTCTTGACTTGCCTACGAGTCTTATGTACAACTCCTTAGAAATCCTCAAATCCGTACTAGAAAATGTAGGCTAGGCTCGAATCGCACAGAGTGCATCCTACGTAGCACTCGTTGGCGGGCGGCCGCGAGAGACGAATAATAAGTACGAAAGAGCGTCTCGTCTCGCCTTTGCGGCGCGCTCTCAGTCATTTCGCAGAGGGCTCGAAGTCGCCGTGTGTGCCTGAAGCGAACGCCAGATACGGAGGCTTCTCGTTTCGTGCCGAAAAATAGGCGAAAGAGAGCCCTCCGCCGCCGTCGCTATTGCTATCGCCCGCTTTGTACCGCCGCGTTTTACTATTCATGGTTTTGTCTCGGCCGCCCTCCGTTCCTTCTTTCCTTCCGATCCACCTTTTTCTATCCCTATCATCAGGCTGCTATATTGGTCTATTAACAATCTCACGGCCACTGATGTATAAAAATTTGTCATTTCTGCAAGGCATCTGGGAGAGTCAACACAACGGTCGAACCCGTCCCCACCACAGGATTTTTTAAGGACATCAGGTTGTTCTATCTCCAATGGCCCATATTCCGTTTCCTGCAAACCTTAACTAAGCTGGTGCTAAAAATTAGGAACTTAAGCACCTTCGTTATTTTGCTGGTATTCTGTTTCATCAAAATTAAGAACCGGTCTTAAATCTTAAAATTTTCCGTTTTGTCTATGGCCGTTCCAAAGCGGGGTCTTAATTTTGACAGCTCGGTTACTCGCTCGCCCCCCGCCCGTCGTCTCGTCGCCACAAGATGATTGTCGCCCGTTTTGTTTGTTTTAAAATATACAAATATACAAGGCTTTTTATCATACAATATCCAGGCTAAAAATATATATACCTAAAGCTGTTTAACGTAATCTACAAAAAATATTGACACAAGATTTTCAAGGCAAAATATAGAATGTAATTAACGATTACTTACGACAATCGGCGCTCATTTTCCAATCTTCGAATTAGAAGCCAATGCTGAGCAAACATTTTTGATATTGCGACAAAAAATCTTCGAAATCACGAGAGAAACAAGAGCTACACGGCGACTGCTCGACGCAGACTGCTCGAGTTAGACCATTCTAGGTTAAGACCCCGAACATGACCCATCCGCTATGACACTTGAGGAAACGGAATACCAAAAAGGGTCTGGATGGTGCTTAATGTCAATTTAAGCGCCTGATGAGCTCTACATAAGTACGCCCCATTTTGGACCTATGAAAGGGAATACCAAAACGTCAGTTAAAAATTAAGCGTCGTTTTAGCGTGTTTTTAGACCCCAATTTAGGCACCTGCGAGAAACGGAATACGGGCCAATGAGTAAACGTGAAGACTAAGCGAACTAAGACAGTCCATTTTCAAGCTTCACCGACGAGCCCATAAGAGTCCAACGCCTTACCTTTCCTTACTATGCGGCCTCTAACTGATGTTTGCGGTAGTTCAATTCAAATTTATCGCAGGCCGTGGCGTTCTTTGCCCGTCAAACTCACACGGGATCGGATGACCAACGGATCGATTCAATATTATGATCGACAGCCACGCTCGCTTCATAGGAAATGTAACAAACCGTTTCCAGACCCCCTCAGTTGTCTGCAGTAGTGCACAGACGATTGGCAAACGCCGCACGATTGGAAAACCGTCCAGTGTCGCCCGAGATCTCCTCCCAGATTGGATCCGACCCCACCTGTCCACGAAACAGGCGTGACAGGGTTCCCAAAGTCCTTTTCAGATTCATCCCTCTTCGAGAAGGCTACCGGAAAGGAGTTGAACCGTGGGTTGAGCCGACACAAAATGACTAACAGGTCATCAGGCCCAAGCTGCACGGAACCGTTAAATGTCGTTTCTGCAGGGCAAGTGTTCCACGTAAGACCGACACTGAACTTACTCCAGCAGGCAACCTATCAATATGACTATCTGGTGTAGCAAGCCGTGTGGACAGTTAGCAGAGTAAAATATATTTTAATAACAGGCTGTGTGGTCTTCTGCGACAGAGAGAAATAGAAAAATAGATGGATGTAATGGCTTGTTGTTATAAAGCTTAACATTTAAAAAAAATATTGGGTCACCCCAAAACTTTCCCGGCAAGTAGCCAAGCGTTTATACAATGATTTGAGCGTATGCTAATCGAGAGTCAACGACGCAAATCGTTCGTCGGCGACGAGCGCCGACAGTGAGAATGCAACGTTTTAAACACGTCTGTTTCAATCGTTTACTTAAATACACTGACCGGCGAAAACTCAGTGTGATTTCTGAAATAACGTATCAATAAATTTAATTCATTACAATGACTGACAAAAACAATTTCCTTGCGAACAATTTCCTTGTATCTCCTTGGAAAGTTTGAGTTTGTCAGGTTTGTATGTTGTTGTTTTTAATGTTACGCACGATTCCAGGTTCTCATCAATAACACGACTTCTCAGTTTACTCGCGATAAAAATCATGCTTGAAAAAGATTGTACGCATGAATATATAGAACCGAAAAGGGATAAAACTGCAAACGCGAGTATTTTCAGCTGATCATAAGAGTCAGGAATACTATTCCAGGCGTTTAGCATGATTATGTCTTCATTCTCCAAATCTTTCACAGCGTTGTGAATTAAGGCGCGTAGAGTCGTGAAACGATCATATTTGAAGGCCGATACCTTTTAAATCAGCCTACTGACAAGTCCAGAAAAAATATATCTTAAGCATTAGTATATAAACTCCAATCTGAGCGTTTTAAAATAATGTAGAACATAAAATACCACACAAAAAAAAATATTGAAATGAAGCTGTTTTGAACTTTAATTACGTAACTACTTCTAAACTGCAAGTGATATTTTCAAGTCACAGTAAAATATTGCTAACTCATTTATCTTTCAACTGAGCGTTTTTTATTCTAATATAATAAATAGTTTTGACAAAAAGTAATTTAAACTACATATACTATAAATGTGATTGTTTTTGGCGACGGCCGGCAGTGTTCCGCGGACAGTCAGACGGGGAGGGTGTTGCTGCGCTGCAATCCGCCGCGTCCGCGAAACTGTAATATGTTCACATTTGTTCTTCCCAAGTAGTTGTTCTTGGAATAAACAAGCACAAAGACGCTCAAATTTAGAATTGCTAGTGGATATTTGTGCCAGAGCCGCAACTAAGGGCCCAAAGAGCCGCATGAGGCTCGGGAGCCGCACTTTGCCGACCACTGCGTTATACCAATAGACCGAAATAAGGGGCAAAAAGGGTTTAATTAAAACGAGGTGTCACAAAAGCAGCATAAGTTATAAAAGCCATTATAACAGATTTTGTTAAATTTTTGGTCAGTGGTAATATTATGATAAAGAGGCAAATACAACTATTTTTTTGGTAAATTCCTAATTTGGTTGGTTTTCTTTAATGTCAACAGCGCCACCGCTGATAGGCCAAGCGTGCGGTCCAAGGCTTAGAGTTTGCAACCAATTTCACATTTTGACAACTATAATTTGTCAACTGGGCGGACACCAGAGATTAAATTAATTATAGCATGAAATATGGTCTGAAGGGCATTGCGAGATGACGAATAAACTTAAAAAATCGGATGTATTACATTTTTAGTCGGTCGTAATTGGACTGTCTATGTTAAAGATCTAAAAAATAAAAGGTGATTATTATGAGTGCTGATTTAAGACAAACACAGGACCGTCCGGGGTACCGCAGGGTTCACACTTGGGCCCTCTGCTCTTCAACGCCTATCTTTACGATATTAGTTCTTGTCTCATAGCTGGTCGTCACATTTTATACGCGGATGATCTGAAAATCTATGCTGAGGTGACTGACGTGGCAGACTGCCTCCGGTTACAGGAGGATATCGATCGCCTGTCACACTACTGTGTTCTTAATAAACTCTCTCTAAATGCTACTAAATGTAACAGTATAAGCTTCAGCCGTAAGAGAGACTTGGTGAAGTTCAGTTATCACATTAATGGTGAAGTGATCCCTAATGTAAAATGTACTCGCGACCTCGGAGTACAAATTGATCATAAGTTGCTTTTCGATCAGCATATAGAAAATATGGTTAGCCGAGCTTTGAGAACACTAGGATTTGTGACCCGTATCTCAAGACCTTTCTCCAATATAAATGTCCTGAAGATGTTATATTTCGCTTACGTTCGCAGTACCGTGGCATTTGCGTCCTCAATTTGGAATCCGCAATATTCGGTCTACAGAAGCAGGATAGAATGTATCCAAAGGCGTTTTTTTTAAACACATCAATTATCACGGACGCTTCGGTCTTCCTACGTACGAGAGCAGATTGGACCACTTCGGTATTCAAGCTCTAGAAGACCGACGCACTTTGGCTGATATGGTACTGTTACACAAAGTTATCCACAATACCATAGATAGTCCATACCTTGTTGAAAACTTACGTTTTTTCGTTCCTCCGCGATTAATTCGCAATTCACGCACTTTTGAGGTCTCTCGTGCCAATACCAACTACAGGAAAAATTCCATCGCTTATAGGCTGATGTGTACGTACGACTCTCGTTTCTCCACCATCGACATTTTCAACCTCAACCAACCGACGTTCGTTAAAGAATTATTAAATTCAATTGCACCTAACGAGCTTGTTAATACCTATCGTTCTTAGTTATATACTTTTCATGCAACATATCAGTAGCTACTACAAATATTTATAAATATTTATAAATATTTATAAATATTTATTATATATCTATAAATATCTATAAACATCAATAAATATCTGTATCTATTTGTCCACTATCCGACCTATACATTACACATACCATCGTCTAACTCCTTTTTCCTAATCACTTCCAATTCCCTACCTCTCCCATCGGTTTACTATATTAATTTTATATTTAATATGAATTTAGTTTATTTTACAATTATTGTTTAAGTGTAATATGCCGAAATTAAAATGTGTAAATATGCGGAAATACTTTCGTAGGAAACGATTATCGGCGTAATGTTTTTCTTTTTTTCTACATTATGTTTGCACATGTATGTCAATTGTATGCGCTGTATGTTTCCAGAAATAAAATAAAATAAAATAAAAATAAATAATGATATTTGAGTCGCTGTTTTATGGTGCGTCTTGCATGTCTTGTGCCTTATTTTTAATGTTTTATTGAAATTAATGTCTTTAGGTTTATTACATCATTTGTGTCTTCGTAATTAGGCAAGCATCACATTCCTAACTTATCTAGACATCCACTCAAATTATTTATGTTTTTGTTGTTACCCTGTATCAGTAAATTAGTGTCATTCAATTTAAGCTACATGTTTATTTTCAGCTAGAAGTATTTCTTTTGTATTTCTGTTAATGTTTCAGAACCAGATTTGGTCGTATCATACTCAAGGGGTTAAGGTCCTGTTTGTATTTCTGTTAGTTTCTGTATTTCTGTAGGTTTCTGTTTTGTATTTCTGTTAAGGACTGTGTGTTTTTCTGATAAGGTCTGATTAGGTGGTTGATAAGGTCTGATAAGTATGTTAATGATCTCCCAGAGGCACTGCAATTCAAACTTTGCGAGTGTCTCATCTAAAATAATTTATGTATTTGTTTGTAACCCTGTATTAGTAATGTATTGTCATTTAGTTTAAACAACATGTTGTTAACTTGAAATGCTTTTATGTCATGGATTTCAGCTTGACGTATTTCTTTTGTATTTCTGATAAGGTCTGGCGTATTTCTGATAAGTTCTGATAGAACTTGTCGATAGTGCGAATTTGTTACCAATATATTAAAATATCAATTGATTCAAGACTTACTTTAACCACTATTACAACCGAGCATATACCACCTTCTTCAAAGCCCAACATTGTAATGAGGAGTACGATCGATATTATGAATATATCGCCGATCGATGCGAGATTACCAACATCGATAAGGGCGCGGAGACGTCGTCGCACGCCTAGTGCCGTGCCATGTTATGACATCGACATCGATAAAGAGGGCACTTTATTGCAGCTCAAATTTGTTTACAGGGCCGCGCGGAGACATTCACCGGCGAGCCGGACTTCTCTGGGATTTTATCGATGTAACAATTATGTTCTCGGTTGGAAATCGACTTTGTATTTTGTATAATATCGACCGTGTTGACATTGCAAATTTTGTTCAGCGTGGGAAGACTATTATACGGAAATGTATGTATGTAGGTATATTGTTTAGGCATTTACTTTAAGAAATATAATTTATCTCTACCTTCTTCAATAATATACGATGTTAACAAAATAAAATGTAAATATTGAAGTACATTTCCCACATTCCCACAACAGTCCGCCCGTCAATGATCGGCTAGCCACGCGGGGATTTATAGGGCGGGTTGGGTGCGCGGTTAGAGGGGGAGGAAGAGAGGAAGGGAGAGAGATAGAGGGGTAGGGGGCGGTTAATCACAAAAACGTCCGATTTGGCCGCATCGCGAAGCATCAGAAACAATGAAGGCACTCAGCGAAATAAGCCTATTTATACGGAGCCGAGATATAAGCCGGAAACTCCGTCACAAAGGAGATTAAACTGCATCCCCTCCGGGCGCAGCGCCCGCGGATTTCACCAGGGCGAACTCCCCCTTCCCCCCTATCACTCCCCCTCCCTCCTCTTTCCCCTAGCCTGCTATGCTAGTCGTCCAGAACCCAGAGCCAACTGTTAGGTTCACTGAAGACGCTCCTAACTACACCCTATAAACAAATCTGTCATCAAATACGTAACTATAGCACAGTATACCGGTTGACAACGTTTCACCGCTACGTAAAGGAGAGGACCGCGCAAGCGACCTCCAACTCGTAACCATTCGGGAGACATGAGTAATCTGGTTGCAACTGGAAGTAAGGGCGCGAGTGTCAGCCCGCTGGGTAACATACCTGGCTATCTCGCGGATCAGGCGTTGGCCTCTTCTGGGCATGCGGAGCTTGACGGTGGACTGTTTTGTCCTAAGTCTTTTGCCCTCACCTCTAGAGAGACAGAACGATCAAATTTCATTAAAACTTCCTGAGGTGACGGATTCACTCGTTGTATTTGACAGATCTAGCACAGTATACCGACCCGTAGCTTTACTCTCGAGCTACATGTCATTGCTTGAAGAGCGTACGAGGAATGTGGGCAGAGGAACGTCCCGACGAACGCGAACAGTTAGCATTACGCGCAGGTAAAGTCTGGCGACGATTTCGAGCGTTTGGGTATCGGCGTGCCCCGTGTAACGGGACATCTGGCGATCTTATCCGAGCCCTTACGACTCGTAACGTTTTCGCTTTGATTTCAATGTTGTTTTAAGATAATCTACTGTCTGGTATACTGTGACTATAGTAAGAGTTTTGTTTGTCATACATACCATATTTTTACCTATATTTTACTTTCATGGACCACTAACTGACGAGAAGGGAAAGTCTTGTAAACGCACTTTTTTTATTGAGATTCAGACAGAAATATTCATGTTGAGCCCCCTGAGACGATGAAGACCATTTCTAGATTGGCCCGTATTCCGTTTCTCGCAGGCTTAAACTAAGCTGATGCTAAAAATTAGGAACTTGAGCGTCTTAGTTATTTTGTTAGTATTCCTTTTCATGAAAATTAAGAACCGGTCTTAAATCTTAAAATATTTCATTTTATCTATGGCTGTTCCAAAGCGGGGTCTTAATTTTGACAGCTCGATCACACGCTCACCCGCCCGCCCGTCGTCTCGTCACCGCACGCTGACGATTATCGCTACGTTTTTGTTTGTTTAATATATACGAATATACAAGGCTTTTTATTAAACAATAATTAATTCTTAAAAAATATTCAAGTCCATTTATCATAATCTATACAAAATAATGACAGAGGATTTTCAGGGCAAAATATAGATGTTAATGAACAATTACTTACGATAATAGGCGCTCATGGAGAATCCAATGCTAAACAAACTTCTTTGAAATCGCGAAAAAGATCTTCAAAATCACAAGAGAAACAAGAGCTACACGACACGGCTGTCAGACGCAGATGGTCGGTTTGGACCGTTCTTAGTTAAGACCCAGAACAAGACCCATCCGCCATGACACTTATAAAAATGGAATAAGAAATGGGGTCTAGACGGGGCTTAACGCCGATTTAAGCGCCTGACAAGCTTCACATTAAGACTCTTCAGTTAGGACCCATGAAAGGGTATATACCAAAACGTCAGTTCAAAATTGAGCGTCGTTTCAGCTCATTTTTAGACTCCATGTTAGGTTGCTACGAGTAAAGGAATACGGGCCATTGAAGTCTTTCTGTGTGGCTGGGTATCTGTGTGTCTGTATGTATGTGTGGCTTTGTGTATTCCTCCACGATAGCGTCCAAACGCTTAATCCAATTCAGTTGAAATTTGGCATGCAGGCGTCATCTGGTCATGGCAAGAGTTGAATTAAATTCTATTCTTGCTGCTACAAAAGTTGACTTTATAGTTTTAAGTACCCAATACGGTTATTATAAATTATGTGGTGAGACTTTTAATAGGTAAATCTAATTATTGATATTTAGAATTATTCTAATTTTAAGCGGCTAACCAAAGAATTGTGTATAATGTCTAAACAAATATGTAGAAGGTTTTGAGAATCATAAACTTGATTTGATTTGATTTCATTTGAAAACATTGTGGTTGAAATCGGTCTACCAGGAAGCGCAATAATCATATTTCAATCTCGAAAAATTGAAATTATAGACTTGAAACTCGGTATACTGATACGTTGTTGGGCCGAAACCACATTGGATTTTCGCCGGTCAGTAAATTTTCGTAAACGGTTGAATCGAACGTGTATAATGCGTTCCATTCTCACTATCCGCGCTCGACGCAAACTATCCTATTCAATCAGGTCACCCTCCTTCTCGAAGGGATATCACGCTCAAAATCTTTCCATAAGTCCTTGACTGCTTGCCAGGAAAGTCTTGGGGTGACAAGACCGATATTTTTTTACACAACCATGGCACTCCAATAAGACTAAGGAAGTAAACTCGCCTAATCACAGAAGTGCTTAGCAAGGCGGGATCGGTTGCACTTAACTGAGAAAATTTAATGTATGTATGTGCTTATTTAAATTTAATGTATGCGCAAATTTAGATCCATTTTTTGTACTTTTGTGCTCTTGCGTTTGATTGTATATGTAACTAATAAATAAAATAAAAAATAAATAAATAACTTATTACCTCACCACAATCAATGTAAACGGTCGAGTAATAATATATACAAGGTGATCTATCAAATACTGACTTTAAGTTAAAAAGTAATTCTGTAGTGACTCGTGATGATAAACAATGTAACATTAAAATCAACAAACAACAGCAATCAAGAAACAACAAGACGCAGTTGAAGTAAATTAACAGGCAAAACTGTCCAATCACCTGATGATTAATAGTGTTCAAAGAAATATTAATTTCATTTTTAAATGAGTCTTTCACACGTTGCAAATTATCAATGTATGGAAAACTGTGTCTTTCACAGTTGTAAGTATAATTTCACACGAAAAATACCCCACTTAATATCAGATCTGCCAATATATATGCGCGTACATTTAGCTTATTTAATCACTCTCGTTTGACGTTATCAATGGTAAGTCATCTCTTATATTATCTTCTTTTTGAATAATTTAATGCTCTAAGCATTAAACATTGTGTTTATCCTACCGCATAAACTACGCCGAGGGAACAAGACTTCACGAAGTTGGGCTCTGATCATATCGACAACGCACGACATCAGAAAAGCCATTCTATACCGTATACTAAACCAGAAAATATATTTTTGAAATTTTATTTTAGTTTCTGAAAAAAACATGTTTTGGGATATTTTTTCTATAGTAGGTTATTCTGCATAACAAACGGTATCATCATCTACGTCATCTAAATGTCATTTACGTTTTTTTTATTCTGATATTTTTCACTGAGAAGAAACAACATAGATGAATATAAAAAAAAACGCCTTTCGTCGGTAACCAAGGCTTTATTTCAAAAAACTTTTAGACGAATTTAAACTCAGTGTAATAATTAGTTTTCCCTTTTCGGAGAATCCTTTAATTTGTTAACCGTTGAAAATGTTAATCCTTTCCGGAGAAATTTCAAAATAAAATAAAATTTATTTAATTTAAATTAATGCACTAAAAGGATAAAAATAATCATATTGATTTAGACTCTATTTCATTATTTAGATATTAATATCTTAGTGCATAATTAGTGTTTTAAACTTATTTATTTAATTATTTATTTGTTACAACTTGGTAGAGAGTTAACAGTGAAATCGTACAGATATAATTTGTAACTATTTATATAAGCAACAAGAAAATGAACACAACCCATACGATCATTCTAGACGAATGCCCAACTAGACCGAACAGCCTGTATCTGGGCATACGAAATATTTAGCTTTTGATTTTGAGTAGTACTTACGATTGAGTAGTTCTGACGAATAGACTACTTGTACAACTTTGTGTACAACTTGTGTACAACTGGGCACAACTTTTTTTTTATTTTAAAGTTTTATAATACAATATCACTTTATTTTATATAATATATACTATCATTATTTTCAAATTACACATAAATAATACAAATTAAAAACAAACCTGTTAAGCAATTCATCTAATACTTTTGATTGATCTAATTCTATTTAGTATATTGAACAACTATGTATATTTTGCCTACTGCTACTCCATATTAAGTTATGACATGATATGCTGGGGAATGTTAGCAAATTCTATAAGGATATTTCGTATTTAAAATGGGCTTGAAGATTTTTCACGGTATCCTCTTTCACATTTTGTAAACCGTATTTAGTCAATTAATCTGATATCATGAGAATGCAATCGACTTATATATACCAGAACATTATAAACATGAGAAAACTTCTTGCTTCCATTTACTCGAATATCCACTCATACAAAACACTAGAAATAGAGAAGTCTTGCGTTTTTTTTAATAAGGGATTAAGTGAAGTGCGAAATATTTCCTCTACCGAATCAAATTATTCTACAAAAACACCACTGAGCGTCAGATGATCACTCCAAAAAAAACCGATGTCTAACCCCAAGATTTGGAAGCAGAAACCTCGCCACCCAACCTCCCTTCCCCTCCACCCCCGCTTACCCCCCCCCCCCCCTCCACACCCGCAAGTGATTTTGTCAGGTGACTATGATAGCAAAAAAGGTATGTTTTTAACACGCTTTTATTAGGTCGACCTGTATGTAACTATCTATGTAATGGAATCTAAGGTAACTAATTTAACCATCTTCCAAGGATCTTAGCGTCATGAAAATTGGCAGCTGTATGTAGTTCTGATGACAATAATATGAACTGGAACTTCATGATGGAACATCGTATCATAGCTGTGTGTGTTTGGACTTGTTAGAAAAGTCTTGGAATGAACTTTGACCACGATTAGGTTTCAAGGTCTGATGATGAAGCCGGAAGATAGGAACTGGCATTCCATTATCATAGTCGTGTTTGCATTGCACTTGTGAGAAAGGTCACGTAATGGAATTTGAACACGATCAGGTTTCAAGGTGTATAACAAACCTTTTTTTCTTTTTACGTTCATTTATAAAAGCGTGTTTTTAGTGTTTTTTATTAAAACTATTAATTTATTAATGTTTTGTGCTATTTCCATGATATTAAAAGTTATATATCTAAACATGATCAAGTATTTTCTTAAATACGGCGGTAATTATAAAAAATGTGGCGGGTTTTTAAAAGAAATGGTCCTAAACGACTCGCGATGGGACAAAATGTCATAAGACAAATAACGTGGTATATTAAACAGTAATAATGTGCCAATGTAATAAACTGCGAAGATATCGACGATAGAATATAGGTACGTGTTTTTTAATACACGTAAAATCGAGGCAATCATACGTATTGAAACCTGTATACCAAATAAAAAAATACATATTTATGTAAATAATGTTCTTAACTCAATATAGATAAATTATTTTTAATATGTTTAAAATGTGAATAAAATGATAGACAAAAAAAAATAATTTTAAAAAGCGTGAGGTGCTTTCGACTTTATAGTTTTAAAAGCTCTATATTTTCAAATAGCTACTAATGAAATATTTATAACAATTGATAGCAAGCACCCCATGCTTTTTTTTCAAAACTAAAATAATTATTTTTGACAAATCAATTTATTCTCATTTTAAAGTTATTCAAAGTCATTTAACTATATTGAGTTAGGGTACTTTCTATCGCTTTTAAACAATATCTTTAAATAAAGAATAGAACAGAATAGAATAACTTTATTGTTCTATAAAAACATAACTTAACCCGTAGAGTATGAGTCAACCAAATCTGGTCGCGAAACAATTATCCGTTGAGTACGAGTCGACCAAATCTGGTCGCGCGTTCTTTTCACTTCTTTGACGTTCTCATATTTATTCATAATTATCTAATTGTTTTACAAAATGATATTTCAATATTCTATATTCGAAATTTCAATGTAATCATTGTGCAGTTGTTCTTTTTATGATTGGTGTAGTAGTTTCGTAGTTATAGTACTTTAAGTCGAGCGCCGTCGATGTCGCCGAAAATCCTGCAAAAGAGACAGATGCATCCATGAAAATACCCATTTACTCCAAGGGTTAATGAATATTACACTGGTTTTATATAAAAGACAATTTATGCCCAAATGGCGGACTTATCGCGATAGCGATATCTTACAGTCAACCGTTTGATAAAATAATTCCTAATTTTCACCTTACAATACAAAATAACCCCACTGGCATCTATACATATAACAAACATCACCGTAGTCAAGTATAGGCGTTAAGAGTGAAATGTCATAATTGTTTTTTCCACTTTAGTTCACATTGCTATTAAAGCGTGATTTTTTAGTTTTTTAAATTATATATTTTTTTTCTTTTTAGTCTTTTTAGTTTTTATAAACTATAATGTTATTCATAAAAAAATGATAATATGCACTGAAGGACAATATGTATGCAGTGGCGTAAGTACCACAGACACCGCCGTTTGATTTTTTGATATTTCTCCGCGCCGTTTTGTCGCTATCCCCCGCGCACCTCAGTACCTTCCCCATTTACTTCTCCCTTCACTCAGTAATTTTTGCGCCCGCGTAATGGCGGTCATGTCACCTGTGTGGAGCTCAGCCCGTCTCTTAGACGCCAGGTCAGTGCTAATGTGTATTTTATCTAAGTGTCTGTTGTTCGTCACCTCACAGTTAGTGTTCATAGCTTCCATAGAAACGTAACATCAGTAGTAACGCAATTATAATTATTTTCTTTTACAGAATGTCTCAAGAAGACAAACCAAGTTGTTCCAAACTCTGGGATTCCAACTCAATCTGTGGTTTGGCTTACAAAAGGAATCGAAGGAACCAACCGCAATGTGACAGCAGACAATTGGTTCACATCAATGCAGCTAATTCGTGCCAAAGAGGTTTCAATTATTTAGGGACTATGAAGAAAAACAAAAAATAAATTCCTCCCGAGTTTCAGCCTAACAGACAGCAAGAAGTCTGAAGTTCCTTGTACGGGTTCACTAAAGATTACACTATTGTTTCATATGTTTCCAAACCTAATTAGTCAGTTATACTTATATCTTCAATGCATCACATGAAAGAAACTGACAGTGAAACCGGAAAACCAGCTATGATTATTGACTACAACAAAACAAAAGGAGGGGTGGATGAAGTAGATAAAAAGTGCTCGAAAATACAACATCTCGACGTACGCGCCGTTGGCCTATGGCCATATTTTATCGATTAATCGATATTTCAGGAATAAATTCATATGTCCTGTATAACGACTGCAACAAAACGGACAAGATAACCAGGGGCCACCTTTTATTATCTTTGGGGAGATCACTTGTTCTACCTCAACTAAAACTCCGGGTTTATAACGAGAGGCTGCATCGCGAGTTGCGCTCGACCATAGAAAGAGTCATTGGTTTTGATGAATTACCACCTCCACCAACACGTAACATAGCCCAAAACCACCCTGGGGTTAAAAGATCATGTGCCATTTGTCCTAGTCGTCTAAAAAGACGTACTAGATTATCTTGTACATACTGTGATAAACCTATGTGCCTAAACTGCAGTAAGCAAATATGCGAAGACTGTGTACGTAACCATTCCTAGTAGCTGATGTTTGATGTTTGTAGTTTTTTTAGTTTTGTATTTTAGGATAAGTTTAATTATTAGGTTTTGTTTATTACCGTATAAATGACCAAACATTGCCATTAAAGAATTTTCCAAAGTTAATTTTAGGGTTCTAGAGGGCCCACTTTAAGTTCGTTGTTATTTTTTTTTAAAAGTGCCATATGCAAATAAAGACTGATTTACTGAAATAATCCGTTTTTTTTTATTTTAAACCATACTTGACCGTTGTTATATATGAATAAATACTTTATTAAAAACATTATTTAAAATCTCCTTTTTGTTAGTATTTTTTTTGTGTGGCCATTTTTAATTTACGTATGTGAGACGTTACCTCACCAGATATGTCCTACTAACACCAGGTCACCAGTTAAAGGTTAACAAAGTCCCCTCCCCCTAGTTACCATCATTATGGAAGTAATTTCTGTATACCTAGCTACATTATATATTTATATTGCAGCTACATTATAAATCAACGTATACAATTTCAATTTCAATTTCAAATTATTTCCAAAAAATCTTAACAGATTGTAGAAACGTAATATCTAGTTTCATTTAAATTACTTTTTATTAGTCCGTTTTTACAATATCCAAATTTATCACCACGTACATACAGTTCAACGTACTTCATTATTGCTTTTAAGACATGTCGATATGCAACATTTTTAGTACTGGCGATACTCAAAATCATTTTTCATTTTAAGTTGTAGGTACTTACTAAAACCACAAATTAAAATAATCAATAAAAATAATCAAGAAATGTAAAATCAGAAAAAGTCAGAATAATTCAAAATGCTACTTAAAATTGACAAAAAAAATGGCCAAAAAATTTAAAAAATCCGAACTTCTCGATCGAAAAGCTTTGTCTAACAAGAATTCTTTAAGTAATTCTTTGAATAAGCTTACTGATTGAATTGTTTTTGAATTTTCCGGTAGCCTGTTAAAGTAATATGGCCCGGAGTATTTTGTTTCTTGCCTTTCTGTGTTTAGTTTAGTACATGGCATAAAAAAATATTTATTTCTCGTATTTTTAGTATGTGTATTTGAAAACTTTTTATAATGTGTTTCTTTATTCTTAAAAAACTCAGTCAGTAACTGAAAGAGATAGAATGAGGTTAGGGTGAGGATTCTTCTCCTTTTAAAAATGGGTCATTTGGGGGCATTGCCTCAATCATGTAGCGGGTAGCGGAATCAAAAACGAACGTTTAGCTGTTGACACGTGACAGTAATAGTTAGAAATAATATTAGTAAACTTCAGCAAAACCGGCTCTCATAGCATTGTCTTTTATAATACCTGATTTAGCAATCTCAAAAATAGTTGAAAGTTTTGCGAGTTCACTTGTTAAGGGTTTAACACAAAGTAATGGTTGCAATGCGTGTGACTCAGAAAGGTCGCTTCAAATTAATTTTGTACTTTGTTTCCTGTGTTACAAATGTGGTTTCGTCCATTTTGGCCCCCCAAACCTGCACCGGCTTAGTTACGCCACTGTGTATATATATATATATATATATATATATATATATATATATATATATATATATATATATATATATATATATATATATATATATATATATATATATATATATATATATATATATATATATATATATGGCCGGTTATATGTCCAACCTGTAAAACCAGTATTTTTTTCTTTTTATTCTGATGCTCCTGGCCAGGAAATTAGGTCAAAATTATGATATTATTGCATTGTCATCGGTCCTTAATACATTTGCAATATTTAAAATGATTCAAACGTCAGGAAGTTAGTGAAAATTACCTTGAAATATTCCGTTACATTGATAGATAGATAGATACACACATACAGGTCAAGCTAATAAAAATGTTATAATAATAAGGGCTATGTTTTAAAAATTATTATTAAATTATATTTTATGCCGTATAGACCTTAGATAAAAACACAATATTTAAAAAAAAAATAGAATATTTTAAATAAAAAACACAGTACCTAAGTATATATTTTTTTTAAAGTTAAAATACAGTAACGTATTATTTACTGTCATCTTTTTTAACACTTATAAGCATTTAAGAAATACTTTTGTTTGGTTACAACACGGCTTTTTCAGATACTGTGGTTTTAGGTAAAATTTTGTTAAAAGTTAATTTATTAATACACGAATTAATCACAGTATCTCAATTACTGTGTTTAAGGTGCCTGCAGTTTTATATTATATATATATATATATATTTTACATGGTTAGAACACAGTAATGGGGTAAAATTTACCTATAACACAGTAACCACTCAGTTACGGTGTTATAGCTTAAAAATATAAAATTTATGAAATTATTTTCCTAATTTAAAACACAATATCTAATTTACTTAATTAAACAATTATAATTTCTAACTATTGCTTAAAATTAAAGATTAAAAGAAAAAATCTATATTGATTAGGTACTTTGTTCATAAAAAAAAAATATTTAACAACTGAACTTTGACCGTGTTATTCTCAAAACGTATTTTTTTCAAGTTACTGTGTTTTCATTTCGACGGCAGTACAGTGCGCCACCGTTTTTTGTTATACCAGGAAAACCTCCATATTGAACATATTAATAGTAGATAAACCCTTAGAATGCTAACTATGCCAATGAAAATCTCGACGGCATGTTTTCAACCCTCCAAAATTTCTTTGTAGGGACTGATAGTGCAACTAGAGTTGTCAACTACAATGGGCAAACTCGTCACCTCAGCAAGTTTTATCGAAATGTATCGTTCTGTCTCCCGTGAGGTGAGCGCAGAAGACTTAGGACAAACCAGTCCATCGTTAAGCTCCGCCACCTGCCCGTCAGAGGAAATTGTAGTAGGTACTACGTTTGCAATCTAATACGCTATATAGGTAATCAATGCTAATACCATAATATACAGTCAATGGTTGGTATATGTCAGAAGCGTCGCGTCGTAGCGTTGGCAGCCCTGCAGTTCATTAGCCGTATATACGCCTGCCTCTTTTTATTTACCGATCGCGGAAGTACGGGAGATTGGCTGCACCGTACCTCTCTAATCACTCGCACACGCACTCACTCCCTCCACGGCATACTCACTCCCAAAGGCAGGGGAGGGACCGACATATTACGCTTTCTTTCACAATTAAACTCGCAGTTACACCCACCCTTCACGCGTAATATTACACGCGCTAGGGAGGTGACAAATAGCAGTAATGCGGCGACGTAGAATAAAGAAAAACTAAAACTCTTGGACGTGACACTATCGTAAGTTCGATTATTATGGGATATAAAAAAAAATAATATAAATTATGATTGTGAAAACCACACCGGAAACTAACTTTCCATATAAGAGAATATAGCGATATGTATGTAATCGTTCGCAGTACCGGGAGAAAGCTGTCATCTTAAAAAAGAAAAAATTCAAAAACCATTCTAACTAATTACCAAAAAAACATTATTTAACCTATTATATATTGTTTTGACAATGAATTGTACTTATATTGACTAGATATTATCTTATTTAATATTATATTACTTACCATACATTAAAGTTTTAGACTTTTTAAATATTTTTCATACGAGTTTTTTTTTCTCTGCCTTCTTTTTATTATGCATTATTTTTCTCTTTATTTTATTTTCAAGTTTATTGTATTTAATACCGATTTTGTTATGGAAATAGGACGACATTCTGGGGCAATTTAGTTATAGGTATAAGCATTTTACTAAAACTTTCAAATAATTTATTGTAATATTAGAGGCCTGTCCCACCCTAGAATGGGCTAGTCCCCGTTAGGTGACAGGTTCAAATAATCATAATGTTTATTCTTTCATTCGGTTTCTTTTATTGTTATAATAAAAATCAATATTTTATAGTATTTCATTCTTAAATTCAAAATAAAATTAAGGGACTAATTATAATTCATTATTTATTTCAAATTCATCCCTCATTATATACATATTATTTTTTCTATAATTAGTTACTTGTACATACAGATTTTAGAGCCCTAGAAATATACTAAAAAGTGCGGCTTTGACTGAATTTTATCCCTTCACTAAGCAGAGCTAGTATTGAGGTGATATGTTGTACGATTTTTATCTACAGAGTGTAAATATATTGTTGCAAAATTTAGCCATTATATTTATGTATTTAATTTCATTTAATTTCTCTATACCGGTTATTGTTAATGTAAATATGTCAAACAGATTGAGTTGGAATCCCAAATTCAAATAAATTTAAATCAATTCCATCTTATTCCGTTTCCACATACAGTTATCTTTCTGTCAGTTATCTGTATTGATGTCGTTTGTTACTTCTAAAAGTTTTGTATGTACAATCTAGCTAAATTTCGTGTTTTATAGGATACCATATCCTGTGTCAGCGTTATTCATAACAGCTTCTTGCAGTCTGACAAAGCAAATGCGTGCTGTCAAGATGTTTAAACAATGATGGAGTATCGGGCGATCAAACAACCGAGCCTTGTCAATCGCTTTTTCACACTGCTTCTAAACGACAACATACTTCACAGCATACAGTACCTACTAAGCTGCAAGAGCTGAGACTGGAGACTTCTGATGACTAAACGTACTCACGAGACTTTGCTACAACAGATTTTCACCTGTTTCGGATTTTGTTTTTTTTTTTTTTACTGGAAAATTAATACTTTGAAGATATCAAATATACGCATCTTAATCATTAATTCCTTGACGGACATCTTATAGTATGTTCTATAGAATGTCTTATAGTATGAGGTATACTCAGTTATGTTATACGTATAGGTACGTCAGATATGCTTCCCCACCCAGTCCAACAATCCGTGGTAAGCCAATGTACAGGCTATTTTCGGACTAGTTGGGTATGCGCTGGGTATGGTGATGTGTATGTTCGACGTGGTTTACTTTACACCATTACCTACCTAGCATAACCATTTAAAGTTTTTCCGTTGTTTGTTTGATATAATAAAAAAAAAGTTGTGTAACGGATCATAGGTATATGACTTTAATCATTGCCCCTTCTCCCCATGTGTTTGTGCCAGTCTCTTGGAAAATTTAATTAATAATGGTTTGATTCACTTTTGCAAAGGCTTTTTGGAAATGAATAAATATATTGTGCCTTTCACGCCGTGGTAAGAAAGCCTCCGGATTCAAGTGCCTCGGTTTTTTTCAGTTTATTATTGAGGATCCCATTCTTTAGCCAGCACCTTGTTTATTTATTTTATTTATTGATTTTTATTGTATATTTGCGGCACATACAAAATAATATAAAGAATACAGACAATTGGTTGGTACATAGCTATAAAGCATAACGACAAAGACCACACGACGAACCTGCAAACGCAACAAATTTGGATATCATTAAATCCACTGATATGTATTTCAGGCAGTATTTTCAACGTTATTAGCCATTAAGCATAAGAATTTACTCATATTAACTTTTGTAGCAACTTAGTAAAGTTGGTGGTGCAAGAGATACAGAAATTGGGTAGGTACATATTTAGCTGTGCAGCATATTGACAAAGAGTAAATGATGTATCAGCAAACGCAGAAAGGGGGCATTTTAAGATCAATATATAAGTATTTCTGGTTGCATTTTTAACTCTAATTTGCTTTTACAGCAACGTAGTGAAGTTGACGGTAATGTTGCTCTCAGGCGATTCAGTAGGAATAGTAGAAAAAACTCACGTGCTCGAGTGGAGTGAGTGTGGCAGTTCCGCGACCAGATCATCCGTGAGTCTAGGTATTGCGGTTGCTCAGATCAGACTACTTAAGTACGTAGGTTTTGAGGTGAAATTACCTTCGCTGACTTATGTGTGACATGGATGTTCAGTGGCCACAAAAGAGTAGATGTGGCGTCCCTGACATGGATGTTGTTCGGTGCAGAAGTGTGTGGCGTCAGTCTTAAAAGTTCTCGTTTAGGTAGATATCTTGAAATGAAGTAGGTACCTACTTGAGTGAGTACTCTTATATTTCTCTCAAAATACTCATTGGCAATGCATTAATAAAGTATAAACACAAATACTGGCCCTATTCAATGATTCTCTGGTAGGTAAATTGATAAATACCATTTTATAATAAAATAAAACTTTTTTGACGTTAAGTTTTCTTTAATTCTTCTCTCTACAAAGTCTTAATCTGCGATGCATTTTGCATACATAACCAATGTGGCGTAAACAGTAAGAACTCGAGTATTTAAAATTGCCTCTTACCCATTTTTGTCATACTTATTTGAAGTAATAGTATTACTCTTATGTTACTATTTTAGTATATATTTTTTAAGACACGGCTGCTCTTGGACAATCATTACTAGACTACTGCCCCGACGCAGGCCTAGGACTAGTGAGGCAGAACAATCCACAAGGGCCTGTACCTTTTTTTACTGATTTGTTAAGCACTCTACCTATTCCTTTTCCACTACTAGTATTAATAAATAGTTAGAGGTTAATTAATAATTAATTATTCTTGTTATGGATAAATAAAAAGTAATAAAAAAATGTGTAATCTATCTTTTCTCCGTTTCTTTATTACCTGAGCGGTATGTCCAGACTGCACAATATCAGTTATACGAATTCCTTCTTTTTAAAATAAATAAAATAGAAATAGCAAATATGCACATCACTAGCGCTTCGTAGGAATGTATTGTTGTCCCGCTCGCGCGGCGCGGTTCACCTTGCCGAAATGCAATCGGGCGCTAGAAAAAAAATGCCGGCGAACGCATCGCGACAGAGACGGCGATACGGCTAAGCGGGCGCGAATTTAAATTCGAGTCGCTCCGTCTCGGCGCGCGAGCGGGACGGAGAGCGGGGTGGGCGCGGCGTCCGCGGGAGGGGCGAGGGGGCGCAGGGGGCGCGCGACGTCTCCGGCCGTCAGTTGGTTACGAGACGCTGGCGTCGACGGGCGTCTCGCCGGTCGCTCCCTGTTGCTACGCGCGAAATTTTCTAATGGGACATCTCCCGCATCCAGAGGTCGCAAACGGAAACAGTGTTTTTTTTACGAATTAATTTGTGTTTTGTTTCGTTTCTTTTGACGTGAGTGGTGGGTTGCTTGTGCTGTGAAAATTGGATCGATTTTAAGAGAATCTGCAGACTTCGCTGTGCAACCTAAATCCGAAGAATTAAGATGGCTTACGCATATTTATTAGCCGTTTTTCTGGTTATTGTAAATGGACTATTGAGCGAAGCTGATCAGGAAGTTTCTTCTCCGCTTCGGGTGCACAGTGTCGAGCTACATGTCTTCAAACGGTAGGTTTCATAAAATGCTTAGGTATTTACTTAGTCACTGTAACTACTATTTTACTGACAAATTGAATATTACGATGAATAGGTTTATTCAGGGTTCTATTTTGATTGTTCATATTTATATTTAAATTTTGACAATCTATTGGTCAAATCCTTGATTATCTATGTATGTTATGTAAAGAGTAGTAACGGGACACTACATAACACAATTATTTTGAGACGTCCAAAAGCGGTTTTAGCTATCAATAGGACACGACGAAAATGTAATGTAATTTATTCTATTTATTACAATAAATAAGACGTAGGTAGGTACTGTAGAAGGACTATGATATTCAGTATATTATATTGTTTAAAATCGTGCAGAAAAACCTTTTAAACCTATAGCCATTGGTTCATCGCATACCTACCCAACTGACCAAAAACGCCCGTATGGATCCAATGCATTGATCAACACGCTGATGACATACCTAATGCAATTTTATAATTATCGAATCATTGAAGTCACCGAAAGAATCCAATAATTTCCTAAACCAGTATTTTATTTATTTTATTTATTTCAAACCAGTTGATAGGAGTTCCTACACTTGGTTAAGTCAAAAGTAATGAAAATAACAAGTATAATATTTAAATAAATACCTATTAAGGTATAACATATGAACGTCAGTATTGCAAGGTATGAACGTTGAACATCCAAGCGCAGATTTTCTATGTAGAGGAAATATTCAGATTCTTTCGCCACTAGACCAACCTAAAAAGAATTATTTTGTGACACTCATCTTTCTTCCTAAAACATCTAATTATTAGAGATTTTTCTAATGCAATAAGCAATGGGGACATCACATATTATAGGCACCTTTTTAATTTATCTAAAAAACTACTAAATTCGATCATTTTAATGCTAAATCTGATAAGAAATAGCCTCGGACACGCAATATTTCAAGACATCAATTTTTAAAACCTATATACCACGTGGGGAAAACTATTAGATTCGATATGATAATAAAAAAAATAGCAACCTACCGAAATGTATGTGTTTGATGCTTTTTTTTAAATGCCTATATCTCACATATTTATTGAGGCTGAATAAATAATATTTTGTTATTATATATTATATATGATATATTATTTATTATTATTATTACATTTAATATTATATATTATATAATATAATAGATACAGTTTCGTAATCAGCGTGGTGAATTTAGTCAAGTGACGTTAAAGCATCAACAATGTAGAATAGGTCCCAAATATACATTAATAGGTACTCTTTATATTGTAATTTATTTTTTATTTTTTTTTTATTTATTTATTGTGTTTATTCACTTATTACTAATCAACATATATAGATAGGCACCTATATATATCTAGTCAAGGATCAATATAAAGGCAATATAGACTATTTTGCTATTCGTCTTCCGGTTTCAATTTATCCTACAGTTGCAGCTTAGGTACTTAGGAGTACTTGTATTTTCTTATTTATTTATTTATTATAAACACGGTTTATTTATTATAAACACCTCGGTCTCCATCTTCTCGTTCAAAAGATACATTTTATATACCTACTCTCTTTTCACACGAACTATGCGAAAGATACCTTTTTCAGACGGTCATGTTTACATTATAATAAAGCTTCGAATGACCTCGACATATTTTCCGACACGTTGGTTAGTTTTAGGAAAAAATAGGCGAATTTGTTGTTGCATTAGCTTGTAGTTTAATTTGTTTTTAAGTAAAACTTTTTGTTTTTTGGTTGCATTAGTTTGGTTTGGTTGCTTGGTTTATTGTTATAAGTTTATAAGCTATTAGTGTAATTTTGATTGTAGTTTTCCCTTTGCTACTATTTATAATGTTTTGAAGTAATTAATGGTAATATAGGTCTATTTGTATTATGCGTTATTTTCACACAAATGTATATGACTGTTTTTACCTAAATAAAAAAAAATAAAAAAATACAATTTACAGCGGAAGGGCTTTGGTATTCGATAAACGTTAGATATACAATTCGATATACAACGTGCAGGAGAGACAAATTAAACCCATAGCCATTGCCTCATCGCATACCTAACTGAGCGAAAATGCCCGTATATAAGACGCTGATATTAAAGGTAGGTACCTACTAAGGATATTGCTTTTCCACGACCTTATTGTGTATTACGTTTGGTTATATAAAAAAACGCACATATACTATACTTACACATATATCTACTGCATTTTTCAGTCATACAATCAGATAGATAGATAGGTAGATAGATAGAGATTCTTTATTGCACATGAAACAAAAACATACAAAAAATGGACTTATTCCCTAAAATACAATATCTTACAGCCAACCTTCGTGGAAGTGTAAAAATTTAGGTGACAAGAAATAAAAAAAAATAAAAAAAAGAAGAAAAATTTATTACATAACAAAAAATAATCAAGTAACAAAAATGGCATTTTTTAAATATAATTAAGATTTGGAATAATTCGCAAGGAGCGAAGGATAGGAGGAGATGGATTGAGACCTAGGATAACTAGGAAATTACTCAAATTAGTTAAAAAAAATATCTAACACCAATAGATGATCCCTGCCAGATGATCTAAAAGCTAATTATCGCATGTTAGAATTCGTCCGTTGCTAGCAATATATTAATATATGTAGATATAAAAATATTAAAGTAGAAATATCAATTTGACAATAGCTTTAACTAAAGTCGGTTTTACACGGCAGACAAGTAAAAACACAAATAGGGCTGAATCCATGTACCTGAGTACCTATACATATAAAATAAATAATAATTATAAGAATATTAATAGTCATCTTAGGCACTCTATACAAAAAATAATCGCACAATAGAAAATATCAAAACAAAATTGGAAAAAAAACAACATAATATGTATATGGTCATGTACGTTACGTTAAACATTGTAATTTACATATTATGAAATATTAAATACATAATATTATTATTAGACAATAAAAACTAAAATGAGGTATCTGAAAGTTACATATTAATTTTATTCCCATTTGTAAGAATTGGCATGCTCAAAAAAATCACCCAGCTTATAGAAAGCATGTGTGGATTGCAGCTTTTGTTTAATAAATTTTTTAAACGCCTTTGTTTCCATCTTTCTTGAGGAGAGTGGTAGCTGGTTAAGGAGCTTATAACTCAAATATCCAAAGGACTTTTGTGTCCGCGTAAGGCGTACTTTAGGCAGGATAAAATGTATGTCACATATAATCCTAGTCATAGTCATATTTTATTAATTCCATAAAGTACCTACACACTGTGAAATGCTTCATTTTGCATTGGTGCAACATTATTTATATATTAATTACAAGTAGGTACATAAACTTTTTATATAAAGGTACTTACGGTTCAGTAATCGAAAATCGAGTCAAATTACAAAAAAATACATGGGTATTACCCAATATATTTTTTTAAATAATCATTAAGTTTTTATAATCCGCAGCAGAAAACTACTAAGACAAGAAAAAATAAAAGCGAAATTACGAAGAAAAAAAAATACTCTAAAAGATATAGAAATAATCCTAATATATATCCTCCTAATCCTAATATAATCCTAATATATAATCCTAATAATAATCATATTTTCACATAATTAAATATCAAAAAAATGTTTATTCAACAATAAACAGATAGATTTCATGATTGATATAATTACATTTTAAAATCTAAGACAACCTTGTCATCATCTAAATTATAGGAGCACGGATGATTAGGTTTCTTTTTACGCACTTCTTAAATGCAAACTCTTTGAGTTTTTAAATTTCTTTTGGAAACAGGATGAAAATATCGTTTCCATCATAAGAATGCATACTATATCGTCGGATGTTAAGGTGACATGATACCTGGAAACGACCATAGCTGGAGAATTTTAGTTTTATAAATGTTTTGAAAAAAATAAGCTTAATTTGCAGAAGAATTTGGAATTTGGACAGAAGTTTGCAGAAGAATTTGGACCAACTGCTCGTTATGATGTATGATTTAAAAATTGAATTCGACATTCTGATTTTAACCGAAGCTTGGATAGGAAAACATTTTTCTCATATAGGTATACCAGGGTACAGTTTCTTTCATACTAAAAACAACCACCTTCAAAATGATGGAGTGGGTATTTATGTAAGTGCTAAATTCACAGACATAATTGTCAATGAGATTAATTTATTTGGAGCAAATTGCTTACATATTACATTAAACAAAAGAACTTGCATAATAGCTATTTACAGAAGTCCTTCGGTTCTTAATATTAACAATTTCCTAAAGAGCCTAGATCGCTTACTAACAGAGAATTCCAGCATCAAAAATTTAATCCTAACAGGGGACTTAAACATAGACATACATGGGAACAAAAGCAAACAGGCTAACGAATATCTAGAGCTCCTTTTGCTACATGGGCTCCACTGTCTAGTTGACACACCGACCCGAGAAGCCAATAACTCGAAAACATGTATAGACCATATCATGTGTAGATCGCCCAATCCGACAATCTCCTTAGTGTATCAAACTACAATCACTGACCATCACGTTCTTTTATTAAAAATGAACTATAATGCTGACTATCCAAAAAAAAGGATACTGAAAATATTACAAAACAAACATATGACTATAAGAAAATACAGAAAGAAATATCTGACATGGACTGGTCGATTGTCTACAAGGAAAAGGATGTTAATACTGCCACCGAATCACTATTGCAGCAAATCCAAAAGGTGATAAATACTAATTGTACGGTTAAACTTATTAAACTAAGACATAAAGAAAAAATATACAAACCATGGATTACGAAAGGGCTTATCTTTTGCATACATAGAAGAGATAAACTCCACTCGGCATCTCGACGTAACCCTGATAACCTCGATTTGAAAAATCGGTCCAAGCAATATCGCAACTTGTGTAATAAATTAATCCATAATACCAAAGTTAGATATTATAAAAACGAATTAGAGAAAGTTAACGGAGATCCAAAAAAAAACATGGAAAATTATTAACGAGATTGCTAATAGAATACCCGCCAAACATACAATTGACCAATTAATCGATGGAAATGAAACAATCAGTGGGGATACCGCACCGCAGAGACTTGCAGATTATATAAATAAACATTTCACAAATGTTGGGCACAACTTAGCGCAAAACATACAAAAAAGAATTACTCTCTCGAGACATTTGCCTCCGTCGATAGATTATCCTGTGTCTCTTTTCTGACTCCAACAACGCCATATGAAATTATGCAAACAATAGGATCCCTAAAATTAGACTCGGCTCCTGGTATTGACAATCTTAATTCAAGAATATTCAAGCTTTTTAAAAAGAGAACTAAGTTGTCCCATTTCTCATATTGTGAATTCTAGTTTTAAATCAGGCATTTTCCCCGACATACTTAAATGTGCAAAAGTCATCCCTATTTACAAAAACGGCGATAAATTAAACATTGACAACTATAGACCCATATCCCTACTAAACACTCTATCTAAAATCATAGAGAAAGTGGTTAAAAAGCGTCTTTCGAAATACCTGCAAGAAAACAATATTCTATCAAAAAATCAATTTGGATTTAGAGAGGGTATGGGCACTACTGATGCTATTGCAGAGGTAACAAGTGTAATTTATGATAATGTGGATAAGAGGAAAAAATGTTTAGCTATTTTCCTAGATCTAGCGAAGGCATTCGATACTGTTTCACACGACAAACTGCTTCAGAGGTTAGGGAATGTGGGATTTAGGGGTATCACTCTGGACTGGTTTACAAGCTATTTGACAAATAGGAAACAAATTATTACCGTTAACAATACACACAGTAAGCCAGAATACCTCCAGTATGGTGTCCCTCAAGGCACTGTTCTCGGGCCCATTTTATTTCTTATTTACATCAACAAACTCTCCAATCTAGTCGGCAAAACAATTTCCTTCGCCGATGATACGGTCGTTATTTTTGAGGGCTATAACTGGAATGAAACATTCTCCGTAGCCAATGAGGGTATTAATGAAGTACATGAATGGTTAGACAATTCTCTACTTAGCCTGAACATACATAAAACTAAGTACCTTACGTTCAGCAACAATAGTAAAGGCCAACCACATTTAAACCATAGACTGACCATTCATGACTGCGACAGAAATACTCAGCATTGCAACTGCACTACTCTAGAAAGAGCACAACAGGTACAATACCTGGGTATAACGATCGACAATAAGATGCGTTGGCAACCACATATTGATAAGCTGGCGATGAAGGTGCGCAAACTCGCATGTATATTCAGGGAAATAACAGATATTGTGGACCCGAGAACACTGAAAAACACCTACTATGCATTGTGTCAGTCAATACTATGCTATGGTATTATAGGATGGGGCGGTTGTACAAGGTCCACTCTACACCCTCTAGAAGTAGCGCAAAAATGTATTTTAAAAATAATCGCACGTAAACCGTATCGATTTCCGTCAGACACTCTTTACATCCAGTCCGAGGTTTTGGATGTAAGACAGCTTTATGTTCGCATGGCCCTAATATATACTAAAAATAAAATGACACCTTATAATCAACGAGTTGGAAAGACGAGAGCAACAAGAACTGGTGATATGATGGTGCCAAGATCTTACACAACATTTGGCCAGCGCCATTTCACGTTCATTGGCCCTAGAATGTATAACAATCTTCCCGACGCAATTAAAAGTAGTGAGAACACATTCACTTTTAAAAAATCTCTAACTGATTGGTTGTTGGAGGTGGGTAGGGACGGTTTAGGGAATATGTTGACTGTTGTATTTTGAATGATAGTATTTAGTACTTAGTATTTAGTTTTTCCATGATAATTTTAAATGACTATTATAGGTATGTGAGCGTCATATCAATATGTAATTGATTTATATAGGTATATTATTTTAGATTTTATTTTTATTTATTTTGGTTTTATTATTATTTTCGTATAAATATATGTATGTGTATGTGTGCTTATATGGATATATAATTTATCTATAGATGTATATAAGTATCTATCCATATTTGTATATGCGTAAATATTTGTAGTTTTATATTTGTCGATTTAAAAATAAGTACTAACTATAGATTAAGTTGACAGTGCACACTTAATATCATCATTAAAAGTCTGCCTTAGAACAGGCCTAGGCCTAGTTAGGCGACTGTGTCAATCATTAAATATAATGTCGCATCAATTTCTTGCTAACATCTTAATCAAATATGACATTAATTCTTTACTAGATGTGTTACTACTAAATAAATAAATAAATAAAATTTGAAAAAGTTTCTAAGCTAATCTCTCGATAAGGAACCAATTTACTATTTGGACTTAAAAAAGTTGCTCATTGCATTGAATGCTCATTGCTCATTAAGGCTTTGAACTTAATTCGAAAACTTTCAGGCACGATTACTACTGCAATGTAAGCGGTGAGTGTGTTTAATTGTAATTTCATTAAGTTGAGTTTTTAATTCTCTATCGTCGCGCTTAGCCACATTTTTTATTTAGGCCCTAAATTAATTAAAATTTTATTAATTAAAACGTAATACCTAATACCCTTATATCACCACTGCGCAAAGATAGTTATTCTGTGCTAGCGCTGCGTAGAAAATTTAGTGTGCGCCTGGTCGCGAGCGGACGTGGAATCGTGCCTGACACTTCGTCATCGCTGGATTTTTTTTGGTCGAACCCTTCAAAATTGACCCCGCCTATTTCTTCGCGTGTCCGCCCATTTCAGATATTTTTCTGAAGTCTCATGTCGCCTTAAATAAAAAAGAATATAATTGGTGAATAGTGATTTTCATCATCACGATACGAGGAATAAATCCAATCTCCACATAAACCGACAGCGACTTAGCAAAGTGCGATAAAGTTTTATACACCAAAATTTGTCCTATTATAATAAGATTCAAGAGAAAATGAAAAGCCTCGGAGAGGACCAATTTAAAAAGATAATTATAAATAGTTTGGTAAGAAAACCAAATGTATGGTATAATAGAGTTTGAAAATTCCCAGTTTATTTTCCTTGTTGAAAATTTCCAAAATTTGTAAAATTTTAAACATAACGGAATTATGATAGCTGACATTCTAATTCTCATATAATTTAGTATACATCTATTTATGTTTAAAACATACGAAGGCATATTGCTGGATTGACAATGAAATTATGTTGCGTTGATTATTCTACATAGAAATTGCATTTCTATTTTAATATATTATTCTCTCTTACTATTTAATGACATTAGTATATTTTGATTATTTGTAAGTAGGTAATATTACATATACCTAATATTACAGCCAATGACAACAATCATGACAGTTATGTTTTTAATAATTAAATTTTAGGGATTTAATTTTGGGACGCATCTAAGTGTAGGAATGCCTATCTACTGGAGTAGTTGATTGTATTGTATTCTATTGTATTGATGTATCCCAAATTAAAAAAACACGTGCGTGATGCTAACACACGGTGCGACGGAAGTGTCAGGTACCCCTAATCTCATTCTATGGCTGGGGAGTCTTGTTTCTAAATACATCCATTGATATAAATCTTCGATATACATATACGCGCCGCGATACGATCGAAGAGTTTGTGAGTGGATTCCAAGCCGCAGTTAAAATTAGTTTTGTGACAATATTATTCCCGAGAAAGGGGCGGACTGCCGACACGCAATACCCATGCACGCAACCCAGAATGGACGGATTTTCTCATGGATACCAAGTTGAGTGGCTTAAAATAGTTGTTTATTCGGAATGTGGTAGCTGCTGCACCTTAAATTATTTTTAAAGAATCTGGTTGATACACGGTATCATATACAGAGTGTTCAAAGGTGGTACATTACATGACATTGACTTCGTGTCCAATTGGCGGCCAAAAACCGCTCTTGAACGTGTCAAAATATTTGCGTTTTAAGTGGTAAGTATCATTACTATTTAAATCAAGTCAAGTCCTCCCTTAATCCCCCCCCCCCCTTTTGCAGCCCCCCTCCCCTCCTGCCGGAAGGTGATTGTGCCAGGAGTATGATCGCAAATGTAGTATCTTTGTAGTGTTTCCGTGGTACTAAAATGGCTTTAAAGCACATGGATTGCTCTTAAATCCTTCCAAAACGCAGACTATTGTCATCGGTAGCAGTTACTTTACCTCGAGGTTTAATATAAATGAAATCCTGAAGATCTTCATCGGTGCGGATGAGGTCCCTTTCAGTTTCGAGGTTAAAAACCTTGGTGTCCATATGGACGATAACCTCTCATGGCGGCCACATATTCGAGAAATGCGACGCAAACTTTTCGGTCGATTTCATTCGCTGCATAGGCTGAAAAATATCCCCCCGGAGGAGAGCAAGATTACGATTTGCCAGTCGGCTCTCCTCCCCCTTCTGGATTATGGATATGTCGCATTTCCGGACCTCACAGAGGAGTTATCCACCAAAGTTCAGCGTCTCCAAAATGTTTGCATTCGGTATATACATGACCTCAGAAAATTTGACCACATCACGGAGTACAGAGAGAAGTTTCACTGGCTGTCGACCCGGGATAAAAGAGACATGCGAGTTCTTCGCATGCTTTTCAAGATCTTGAATGGCGTCGCTCCCAATTATCTTACCGGTAGATTTACTGCACTATCGGTTCATGGACGCCCTCTGAGATCAAATGATAACCTGCTACTCTCTATCCCTAGTCACAGCACTAACTTCTTCTCATTCTCTTTCACCGTGCATGGAACCCGTCTTTGAAATGCTTTGCCGAATAATGTGAGAACCGCTCCTAACATAACAAGTTTTAAAAACAGACTCGGAGAGCATTTGAAATCTTCCAGATAAATTCCATTTCCCTCCCATTCCCCTCCTTTTTTTAACTTTAGCGTCCTTATAGGTGTTAGAATCTAACATTAGATTATATTGTTGTGGCACATCTTGTTAAGTATCACAAAGTATATATGTATATATGTCTTTCTATCTTCTTTTATTGTATTTTTCATACTCTATATATATACATAGGTTGCATACTTGGTGCATGGGTGAATGAAATATAGGACTCCAATCAAGAAATTAAGACCCGAAAAGAAATCGCCCGTGCATCATTCAAAAAATGAGAAAAGTCTTGTTTTGTCGGAAAATAAATCTAAGTCTTAGAACTCGGATCCTGTATTGCTACATCTGGCCAGTGGTTATGTATGGCAGCGAAGCGTGGACCATAAAAGAAGACACCAGACGGCGGCTAGAAGCATTTGAGATGTGGTGCTACCGTCGAATGCTCCGTATAAGCTGGACCCATAAAGTTAGCAACGAAAAAGTGCTTCAGCGTGCTGGTACGACCCGAAAATTGTTGCACACCGTCAAAAAGCGCAAGATTGAATATCTGGGGCACGTGCTGCGTAATGACAGATATCAGCTGCTTCAACTGATATTGATGGGCAAAATTGAGGGTAAACGACGCCGTGGAAGAAGGAAAAAGTCGTGGTTGTGCAATGTCAGAGAGTGGACCGGGAGCACCAGTACGGAACAGCTTTTCCGGATGGCGCAAGACCGACAAAAGTATTCAGAGCTAACGGCCAATCTCCAGTAATAAAGAGGCACTTCGAGAAGAAGAAGGTTAAGTTATGTAGCATCTACTCGCAAATAAAGTTCATACAATAGTATAGGTTAGCTCTAAAATATTGCCTTCAGGCAATAAGCTCGCCTTTTCTAAAGATTAAAGCGTTTTATTATTATTATTAATCTTTACTTAACATACATATGTTATCAAAAAAATATATAGTATCTAAGAAACTTTGCAACCTACTAAAAGTTATTAGTAATAAAATCTTATGACAAAACAAATTGAAGGCGTTTAAAAAATATATTTTGTAGTTAATAATTCTAATGGCTATCTACTATTATAAAAGCCACTCAACACAATAATTAAAATCGTCAGTTAAAAAGTTGAATAATAAATAGTTTCATTGATATTTTGTAAAACCATTCCTAATTATCAAACATTCGGTATTTCTTTTTGTCTTACTGCACACCCAACATAAACTAATTAATTATTTTGACTTATTCAGTGTAGAAAACAAAACAAATATTATACATAATTATACAGATTATACAAATGTATACCGATTTATACAGATTTAAAAATATAACTAAACCCTGTGTCAATCGACTACACGCAGTGCTTGACAGCTAGCGCTGTTTATGTGGTTGTGAGCGACGTCCATGGGCGTCGCGTGACCGTCGCTGCGGAAACTCAAAATATTGTTATCGCATTATGAATATTCATGCGTATTAGTCTAATCGTGGACCCTTCAACGGACGCCCATGGTGACTAATCATTTAAATAAAGTTTGTTTTGTAGCCACGAACAAACCCGAACGGATTAAATTTCGTTTTACCAGCTTTCATCGCTTGCTGTGAGCCTTCGTTTGCTGTGACTACATCTCCCAGACTTTACATACTAATATGTGCTATTTCATATGAAAATGAGCATTTGTAACACTCGCCACGTTTTCTTTAATTGGAATTGAAAGAGCAGACTTTACATAGTAATATGTGTTATTTCATGTGAAAATGAGCATTTGTAACACTCGCCACGTTTTCTTCAATTGAAATTGAAAGAGCAGACTTTACATAGTAATATGTGTTAATTCATATGAAAATGAGCATTTGTAACACTCGCCACGTTTTCTTCAATTGAAATTGAAAGAGGAGACTTTAGGGGAGAGGGCCCCATTATGGGATAGCTTTCGTTGAAGTGCTATATAAAAAGAAGCTTTAATGTAATACATACTAAACCAAGTAGATTTCATTACAAATTCCATGTTCTTATAGTCCTATGAAAAGTATGTCCCTAGTTCTTTAATATTTTCCACCACATTAAAAAGAACAAAAAATTGACTTTTTGTACAACAAAAAAAAGGTGTCCTAATATGGGACGTCATATACTCCTAATATGGGATGGTATCCCATATTAGGTTTACATATTTGTTTAATTGTGAGATTTAAATTCCATGTTTACAAAACACACTTTTATTCAAAATAAATTATAACAATTCAAGAAGAGAGACAAAATTCACATATAAAGTTAACAATAAGTGCGTCCATGCCAGCACACATTTCATGAGACCAACGAAAGCATTTGGTACACCTGATCCATTTTTCCCCTGCAATATCGTTTGAGTATGGATTCAAGCAGTAAATGCAGTCCACATCCTCGTTTGCCTCGCTGTCATCAGATTCCATCAGTGGTGGCTCCTCGCTGTCAGATGAAGATGAACTTTCTTCAACTATCTTCCTTTTATAAGGCATCTTCTTTGGTCCTTTTTTGTTATTCCTACTTTCTTTACCTTTGGATTTTACTTTTGGGCCTGTTGTGTTTTTGTGTGTTAGCTGTTTTTGGAGCTCTTCTTTGTATGGTGAACTAGTCACTAATAGAGCCTTTCCTGTTCTACCCTGAGCTTTCTGTGCATCAGGTGGCTTGTTTTTTAATTGAGGTACAGGGCTGATATCAGTGGGCTTAATAAGGAAACACGCCGTTATCTTAACACCACAAGTTGATGTTGATGGCTGTGGAGATAGATTTGATGCAGCTGTAAACGTTGGTGTGGGTTTAGATGTGGTTGATCTAGCACTTAAAGTCAAGGGGGGTGTTTTTGGTTCAGCGCTTAAAATTGGTAGAGGCGTGGTTGGCGAAGCATTTACGACTAGCGGTATAGATGTGTCCACATCTACTCCATCATCATCATGCACGGCAAATTCGTGGTCTCTGAAATGATCGCGGTCGAATGGAAATATGCCGCTTCTTCTAAATCCATTTACAGCGACCTCCACTGTAGCAGACCTTAGGTATGCTTTCCCAACAAGCTCTGCGACTTGAAACGCCGTCACAACACGCCCTGGGTGGTGCTTCAGCCATGTATCAATTTCTTTAGCGTAGTAGGTTTTAAAAGGACTCATAAACGAAACGTCTAATGGTTGCATCCTGTGAGACGAATGCGGTGGGAGGCATATAAGTATAACCCCATTATCTCGACATAAGTCAATAACATCCATATTCCTGGTGTGAGAAAAGTGGCCATCGAGAATCATTATAACTGGATTTTCCTTGGTTGGCCTGACAGTTGCAATGAAATGCACCACCCACTGTGTGAAAATATAACTCTGTATCCATCCAGATTTATGGCATGCAAACTGAGAGCCTGGTGGGGCACCAGTCTTCAACTCCTCCTTCATATGCACTCAGGGGAAAACGAATAATGGAGGAACGAAATGTCCTGATGCGCTCATACAAGTAACTAATGTTATAAGAGCCCCCCGTTCTGCTGATGAAATCCCGCCAACTTGTTTTTGGCCCTTTAAACTTAACACTTTTTCCATTTTATGTTGTACTACAGTTACTCCGGTCTCATCTACGTTGTAGATTTTGGTTGCATCGACGTTGATTTTTGGAAGTTCGACTTCGAGGATGTCGTTAAATGCGTCAACTTTTGCTTTTGTAAATCCTTTTGCGCGATTTGCTGATGTCGCTTGAGGTGTCCTAAAGGACAAAGTAGGATTTCGTTTTAAAAAAATTTTCATCCACTTTTTGCCAGCGGTATTTGTTTTCGCATTGAACTGATGTGGTATATTATTCTTTAAAGCAAGTTGGAACGCTAAAGTGCGAATGTCCGAAGCTCTTAGCCCATAAAATTTATTCACCATTAGTAAACTATATTCTACCAGTTCCCGTTCCAAATCCTCAGAGAAAATCGGCTTTCTACCCAATTTCAGTGCATTCAGATCTTCTATTGTACGCGTTTCATTTTTGCAATAACGCTCAAGAGTCGACTTTGGGATAGAAAATAATTTAGAAGCTCTAAGGTATCCCATTTCCTTGTTTTTTACTGCATTGTATGCACGTATCATTTGCTCGGGATCCCATTTCTTCCGCTTTTTATTTTCATCTTTATCCATCTTAAAAAAAAAAACATTTAAAATTACATTATAAAAGTAGCTATCCTAATATGGGATATCCCATACATGGCACCCCACGCTATCCCATATTAGGGCAAGGTCATGTTTTGCAAACACGTGTTCAAAACAAAAATACTATGTGATATTAGCAACAAATAACACATGAAAGTCAAAATAAATGTTTTTAGTTTAAGCAAAAACACATTATAAAGATGAATTAGCAAACCTACCTTAGCAAAAGTAAACTTCCAATACATGCACGTAACAATCTCCGGAGCAAAAATTTTGCGTGGACTGCACTCGTTCGTTGGTACGAGCAGACTGGCGTCCAGGCGGTTCAACATAGCCGTGCGACCATACGGGCTACTGATACACCCATAGTGCGATAGATGGCAGTGCCTCAGATTCGAAATAACCCACTATCCCATATTAGGCACCTATCCCATATAGTCCCCTTTCAAATGTACAAATATAGGCTCCCGTGTGCTCCTTCAGTATGCAAGTGTGGAAGTAGTCTTAATCTCTTCGTTTGACCATGTAGAAACATAATTTTGATGGTGGCACTCTCAAAAATGGTGCGTTTGGGCGCTGCGGGCCAAAAACAAAATGGCCTTTTTTGGGGATTGAGGAGGTCATTTGCTGGCTTTTACATATAGACCCTATGTCCTAAAAGCCACTTTTTTACTATATATTTTTTTTAATTATTACTTGAAATTTTGCGTTTAAGTGATCATAACTTTTTTATTTGTGACAGGAATAGCACAGAATAACTTTTATTGTATTCTGCAATGCACTGTTAATGCCTGCGTTGACTGCATTTTTTTAAATCGGTTTCATTATCAGAGTAGGTGAATTCAGCCCTGATCAAGAATTATCTCTTATTTGATCAAATACTAAATGTTTCTACTGAATGTCTATTACATGTAGCCTATCATTGGAACAGCTACACATTATATAACTTTTATAAATAAAGCTAAGTGCAAAATGTCTTACAGTTTTTTTTTAATAATGAATCTAGGACTTGACAATTTTCAAACATTTACACATTTTTAAGAGTTTGGAAGCTCGTAAGTCGTTTTGTTGACACTGATTGCATCTAGTATATTTTTTTTGAAATAGCAATACATTGCAAAATACAACACAAGTTATTTCGTGCTATTACTACCATAACCAAAATAGTTATGACGACTTAACCGCAAAATTTCGGACATTAAAAAAATAATAATTAAAAAATAAACGGTGACTATTAGGGCATAGGGTCCGTGGGTGAAAGGTAGCAAATCACCTCCCCAATCCCTCAAAAAATTATGTCGGTTTTTCTGCCAAACACCCTATATGTAGAAAGTAAAGTACCTATACATTTTTAAAATTTTAGTTTTAATTTGTGTAAAAACAAATATGAGAATCATTACCTTTTTAATAAATTTAAAAGCCATGTAAAATTAAATCTAATGCATCAGTTTGCGCGACATGAACAATAACGAATAACATAAAGCACAGCCAGAAACAGACCATTAGGTCTAGTTGTTTGTACGATTGGCCTCACCTTGGGTACGTTTGCATAAATATATCTTTATTTTTAAAGTGAAAAATACGTTTTAATAAGTATTAATATTTGTTTGTAACCAGTATGTATCAATCTGTTACTATTATCAAAAATAGGATAATAAAGATTTTAACGCGTAAAGTTTGAACTATTCGTTATTTCGGCTATATTGTAATCACCGCTGGGCAGACTGGACAACGGCAGTTGCAACATCGCTGAAACGTCGTTTGCCACGTTGTCCACGCGAAAAAATCGCGTGGACAACGTGGTTGGACAAAAAATTTTTATCCTATTTATAATGTCAAACAAACACGAGAGATAGAATACCATCTATAAATAAACCTGAACAATAAAGTGCGTAATTATTATCTATTAACACCTGTATACACAATAAAAAAATTACATCTTTATTTAAATAATATTAAAATATTAAGAGCTATGGTTCAAAAATTGTTTTGTTATTATATCATTATTTTATACCATATATGCTTGTTTACTGCACTATTTACAGTGTGCAGCATACTGTTATACCACGAAAGTTGTCATATTGAACTTAATAGTAGAAGATCTATTGATTTTTTGGAAGTATAGCTGCCATCTACACGTTGCGTTTCGTATTAAAATCCTAGTTGCCAAATTGTAGTACGAAGTTGAGCAAATTAATACGCTATATAGTCAATGCTAAAATTAAGGTAATTCGAACTAACACAAACGCTAAGTACCAGTATTTAAATATATCTTTTTTTACCTTTCCAGTATAGTAAACATTTTCTGGATGATCAGAACTGAAACATGGCATGATGAAAACTGATCTTATGACCAATGACGTAGGTTAAAAATTGAGGTCTGCACGAACCGATCTCGTCCCCTAAAATTTATGTTTTTAACGTCAAGGTAGAATGACGTCACGAAATGCGTGCACCCTCCAATTGTCGCCAAGGGCACCGATTCCGCTTTATAATAAGGCCCATTTGCGTGACCGCATAATAAATGTATGAAAATGAAAATTCATTCGCGCCCAATCTACGTAATCTCGAACCCCTCGAGTATTTAGTTACATTTGACGTATGACGTATACGCGCTTCCGCGAGAACGCAACCACAGATTACCTATTACCGACAGAATTGACAACAAATAACACACGGATGTTAATAATGCTTGTCAAAAAAGCGGGTTACAAAAAATAAACGGCAGATTAAAAAAAACGATTCCAATAAACAACGGCACGATAAGCAATGATTGTAACTGTTATGTTACTATACCATGATAATTTGAAAGTAAGTTTTGTTTCATTATGTTGCTATAACAGTTTCCAAATGTTGCTATAACAGTTGCCAAAATGTCGATATTTTGGATATTCGACTATAGAAAATCTCAATCGACTAAAATAACATGTTCACTGGGTCCAGTTGCGTTTCTTGGGCGGTTTAAAATAAAGTCAAAAAATACGTGTGGCACTCGGGGACTGCCGCGGTAAAGCTATTGCATAGCATTTTTAACAGCTTATGCAATTATAATTATTTATTTATTTTATTTTTTCTGATATCAGATAACTGCGCTCTATTGGAAAACGTTGAAATTATTCCGAATCATTTGCGGCTGCGGAAGCAAATGATTCGGAATAATTTAAACGTCTTCCGATAGAGCGCCGCGCACGAATTTTTTATTCGATAAAGCAAAAAAACCGGATTATTCGAAAAAAATCGTAGATAAAAAGATAGATAATTAAATTATCTTTAAAATGGTGCAGGTTTCATAATAATACGCCAGATAGTATTTGCGTAGTAGACATTTTTGTGTTCGGTTAGACCTAATTTCACAAATTAATTACACTATGTAATATAGACAAAATCTAAAATATTCAAAGCTAAGAATATTATGAAAATGTTCTTGTTTAACATATATTTTTTTCGAATAGTAAGCAGTACCTACTCGTTTAGACGTAATTATCAGTTTAAAAATAATTAATTTTCGTTAAGAAATTTCTTCATTCGGTCACCGCCGGGCCTCTAGGCCCGCGATAAAAGCTATGCAATAGCTTAAAAATTATTACAAAATTCGTAAAAAAAAATTAAGTCAAATTGGTATTGCGATTCATTTGGCAGATTTTGGTGCTACCGTGTTTAATGTATTTTGTTTTAAATTTATTTCATTCTCGCAGATACGCTATTCCGTTTCTCAAAATTTGACAGTTGTCCGAATAATAACCGGCTTGAACGTGACAATTTTAAAACGCGCGTTTTCAGTGCGACTTAGTGGGCGACGCTTGTGTTTTTACGTACGAATTTGCCGTTTCTGCTGTTACTGCTGAAATGTTCTCGTATGTTGGGATATTACAAAAAGAGATCGAATGAATAACGACAACGGTACGTACTTAAGTGTATTATACTGTTCGATTTCGAACAAAATTTGTCTTCCGTCATAACCTGTAAATTATATGTTGTCTTTTAGTACGAGAAGGTGGTTAGAACACCGAAACATCAGTTATCATTCGGATCAAAAGAAATGCCAAACAGACCTGCTAGCCAGCCGCGCGCGAAAAATGTTTTCGAAAACCTGTGTTGCCAGCTTTTTAGTACATTACCATAGACACAGAACGAATTCGCAGATTTTGTTACGTGTGTTAAATCTGACAGAAACGCGATAGCTGTTATTTTAATGCACGCACTAATCCTACTTATTTTTAAAGCGACTTAATTTTAACTCAATAGAGACGCCTGTCTACCATCCAAAGGTTGTATTTCGAATCCACATGCCCAAATATTATTTCATAAAAAAAGCCCTAAAATGATAATATACTAATTCTGAATAGGCATTTATTGTTTCAAAACTGTCACAGTTTTAAAGCTTTTCTTCAGTTTTCGTATTTGTGCACGTGTGATTCACAGGTGTGTAACAAAACCCTATGCCAATTGAATCACATTTGAGCATGTTCATAAATGACACAATTTCGGCATCTTATGGTTAAGTTAACTTATTTTTAGTATTATTTCATTAGCATTATGCTAAAAAATATTTTTATACTGAGCACTTGTATAAAGGATTTTATTTTTTTTTATTGATAAAGTAACGATGTCAAAATAGGTTTTTATTTTATTCTAATATTCAAGATTTTTGATAATAACCCCATAATATTTCCTCTAAGACAACACATACGCTTAATTTTATATTTGCCTTGAGAAGTAGAGTTGCTTTGAATCATATCTGATTCATATGCGCGAGATTCATTGGATAGTGAACGTGCAATGAAAATACCTTTAACGTAGAGTTGCTTTGAATCATATCTGATTTATGTGCATGAGTGGACAAACACAATTCTCTTTTTACGAACCATATATGATTCATTTGACAGTGCACGTGCAATGAAAATGCCTTTAACGTAGAGTTGCTTTACATCGTATGTGATTCATTTGCTTGAGTGGACAGACAGATCACTGGATATGAATCGTATGTGATTCAATTTACACTGAACGTGCAATGAAAATGTCTTTCACGTAGAGTTGCTTTAAATCCTACCTGATTCATGTGCGTGAGTGAACAGAGACAAATCACGTTCTATGAATCATATATGACTCAATGAAAATGATATGAATATATGGGGTATTTTAAATATACGACGCAAGCATATTCACATTTCTTTTTGACACACTGGCATTGTAACGTTATGTCACGGTCCGCAAAACTGTTTTTTTTTCGTTTTCACACGATTAAAAATGCCATTAATATCAAAGAGGTCATATCAAATTCGCGTAGAAGGGCGACCAATTGGTTGCTTTTAAAGGTGTTAAACCTCTGGTGTATTAGCATACATGTTAATCATAATCTGTGCCCATACGGCGAGTGACTGATTGCACCAACCAATGTCGCGACATTTTCAGAGTAAGCCGAAAGATAGGCTTTGATATATCGTCGTCGACACGCCACGACGTTTTACAAATGCTACACAGGATCGAGACTAAAGGTAACTGGAGCTGTTAACTACGACGGGCGAATTAGTCAACTTAGGAAGTTTTAACGATATTATATCGTTCTGTCTCCCGTGAGGTGAGCGTAGAAGACTTAATCTGGTCTCCCGACTGGTTACTGGTTCGAGGTCTCTTGCGCGGTCCTCTCCCTTACGTAGCGGTGATTCGGTGTCTCCCGAATCTATCGCAGACCAGGGCATCCTTTGCCTGGCTGTTCACCCGGTATCGGGTAGCCGATTGGTCGTTTCAAGAGCAGTTGCCGTAAGGTTAACAAGTACCCCCGCTCTATAGGAAACAGGTCCGGTTCCAGACTCCTCCGGCTATCAGTCGAAATTAACAATTGATTGGCTGACGCCGCACCATGCGCAAACCGTCCACGAATGCGTAAGTTGATTCCTAGGTGAAACTGGCCCGCAGGCCGGTCCTACCCAGACTCGCACTTCTGCGTAGAGGCTGCCGGATCGGTGTTGACCCGTGAGTTAGGCCGACCCTAAACACATGGGTCTTAGTGGCAACAGCAACAGGGCCCATTAGCTCCATTAGACAAAAAGTAATCCAGGACAATTGGTTTTTCACAAGGAATGGTCCCATGTATAATTCATTTGTATGGTCATTCATTATTACACATTTATTAGACGGCCCGGTGGCATAGTGGTTAGGCCGCTTGATCCATGACTGTAAGGTTCCGATTTCGATTCCCGGCTAGGTCTCCATTTTTCTTTGGGATAAAATTAACGGAATCGCATTACAATTCTGTCGAGCGAATGCAATAAAAAGACACACATTTACACACATGTTACACGCACGCATGCATATAAACTCTTCATAGTAGGGTTGGTTGTAAGAGATTGTCGTAGGATAATAAACCCGCCCAATGTAAAATTTCACAATAAAGAGTAGGAACAATCAAACAAACAAATTTCTAGTCGTTCTCTTGCTAACATCATTTCTTTCGTGGGTGGTTGGACGAGAAATATGTTGTTTTGAAGATACGACCGAATTATTAGCATTACCAGTCGACAATTTAATATTTCAAAACGTGATCTTTCTCTAAGCAAACCCACATTTTATACCTGGCAACGTTTGTGAACTTTAATATTGGAGCGTGTTTGCGGGCGTTTTCCTCGCAATATTCATCTTATTCAAATGTGTCTTTTATTTTTCCAAACCTTTGGTTTTCTTCAAAATTCAACGGAAATATATTCTTGCTATATTCACCAGAAACATTTTACTATCGCACCAATCGATAAAATGTTTATACGATATTACTTTGATACCATAAAAGAGGACACCGGACGGCGACTAGAATCTTTTGAGATGTGGTGCTACCGTCGAATGCTCCGTATTTAATAAAGCTGGACCCATAAAGTTAGCAACGAAAAAGTACTTCAGCGTGCTGGTACGACTCGAAAATTGTTGTACACCGTCAAAAAGCGCAAGATTGAATATCTGGGGCACGTGCTGCGGCATGACAGATATCAGCTGCTTCGACTGATATTGATGGGAAAAATTGAGGGTAAACGACGCCGTGGAAGGAGGAAAAAGTCGTGGTTGTGCAATGTCAGAGAGTGGACCGGGTACGGAACAGCTTTCCCGGATGGCGCAAGACCGACAAAAGTATTCAGAGCTAACGGCCAACCTCCAGTAATGGAGAGGTAATAATCGAGAAGAAAAAGAAAAAGTTTACTATAAAATAAAAATAAAAATGAAGTGCTTGTTGGATGAAAAGCATAATACCGACACTGTTTTATCAGTACATTTTTCTCTCGCTCGGCAAAGGATGTTGTGCCGGGCTGAGGACACTGCAGCGTGCCCTAGTCATGACCCAAATTAGTTAGGTGGAGAGAGAAAGAGCGGCGGCGGACACCCCATTATGCCGTGCTCCGCGGCGTGCGTGCTGCGGCACAAATGAGTTTATTAGGCTGGTAATCGTACCAACCTTTATCACGCTGCCCCCGAGTATGATGCTTTATTTCGGCTATTGCCCGCTGTAAAAGTGACGCAGGCATGCGAAAACGGCCTTTCGATACCTTTGAAATACGTGCCACGGTCGCGTGACTGGAAACAGCCGCAATTGAGCAATATTTTTAAGATTACCGCGTTTATCTGCGCTGTAATTAATTTTGCAAGATTTATTGGTTTAATTATTTGTGTAAAAAAAATGATTATCGCGGGTCTCGTTCGAATGTTAAACAGACAATATGCTATTCTATTAAAAAATCCTAAATGACGATGACATTGACGATGACCCGATTTGATGATCCCACATGAGCACCAATGGTCCTCGATGAGTCTTTAGTTCGGCAATTTTGCTTTTCAAGTCTCCGTGCCCTTCAACAAGTTGTGTGGTATAGTGATCAATATGCAGGAATTATCTTTCCATACCTTCTCTTCGAAACCGATGGGAAGAAACGGTACGTCAATCGAACAATCTACCCGCGTGCCCAACGTCCTTTCCAAACCAGCAAACTGCCATGTCTGATGGCCCATCATTATATATTTTCTTTTAGTTAGATGTCACCTTTCATAAGAATTTTGAAGAACAACGAAAATTTGAAAAATGTCGCACATGCATACCCCGGAAAAGCTGGGTTTGTCGAACAGTTTGTTTTTCTGTACTGAATTTGTCTGTCTGTTGTACTGTTTGACGGGTTTGTCGAACAGGGTTTGTCTGTACTGAACTTGTCTGTCAGTACTGAACCGAACAGGGTTTGTCTGTACTGAACTTTTTTTTTTTATAAATGTTTTTCAACAGCTTTCTATTATTATTTATTTTCATAATATTGTTATCATTATAAGGGTTACTTTATTTATATATTTTTTTTGGAAAATTTGAAAAACTTCACTGATAGATTTTGACAACAAGTTTGACATGCGTTGAGCGCCCTTCGCCGCCTAGCAATAGGTAAAATATCACGAATAAATAATATCGCGTTATTTTACCTGCCGCTAGATGTCGCAACATAGTCACCTCTTTTTATACTATTTTTAAAAACAATAAAATTTTCAAATTAAAAAAAAAACGAAAAAAAAAAATCTTTTCTGATCTATAAATTTCAAGGATATTTACAAATTATTCGTACTGATTCACCCACAAAAGGATGTCTATAATTAAAAACTCAATCTGTATATATGCCTGCCTTAGGACTCATGATTAGAGGTACGGAATTTTCGTTTTTATGAAATACCTAGATGTGAATTTATGCGAAATTTCTTGAAATTTTAAAGAAATGCTAAAATACGCACCTAAAAAAGTTTCACTAAAATTTCTCTGCGGATCAGATTAAATACAACAAAATGAAGGCTACTTTTATAATAGTCAGTTATTTTGCCCATCTATGGCAAACCTTAAAACAAAATACATTACTCGAAAGCTCCTCCAAAAATCCTTTTTTCAGAGAACTTTCTCAAAATGATCTGATTGATGGGTATACTCACTTTCATCTCTCACTTTAATCGGTAAATAGGAATGAATATGCCAATGTTAAGAACATATTCAGAGGTGCTAAATGCTGTTTTTCAACCTTTGCTGAAGCACCGTTACAGTGTTAGTTACTTCTACGCTGTTAGTTGAACAGGGTAGAATACAAAACACTTCTTTATTAAATACTAGATGACCCGGTGAACTTCGTACCACCTAAAATTGATTTGATTATAACTCTTCATAAGCGTTTATTGATTCTAATCAACCTTCCAAATCCAATTCATTGAAATCTATAATATGGCCGAATCATGTACGGTTTGAGTTTTTCGACTTTTTCGGATTTTTCGACTTTTTCGACTTTTACGACTTTTTCGACTTTTTAGAATTTTTTGCATTTTTCGACTTTTTGGACTTTTCGGACTTTTTTGACTTTTTCGACTTTTTTGCCTTTTTTGACTTTTTCGACTCTTGACTTATTCGACTTTTCGACTTTTTGAAATTTTACACATTCGCACGGAATGAATAACGGTTATGGATGGCGCAGCTGTCTAACAATAGGATCGCCGCGAACTATTTCGATTTTTTCGATTTTCAGTTGTTTCTTTTAATTTTTCCTAAATATTTTTTTTTGTAAACCACCCCAGAATCAAGGCAAACAAAACAAAAAAATAATAATTTAAATCGGTCGAATCATTTTCGAGACTAACGCACGGCGATTCATTTTTATATAAAGAAGAAGAAGAAGATAATGTCGCCGTTACGGAGAGAACGATTCTAAATGGTTCAATAGTGGAAGTAGAAAAATGTTAGATTAGTATTAATATTAAATATACATTTTAGGTCGATTCAAAAGTTTTTTTTATATGCGAATTTTAGCGAAATTTCGGTATTTTCAATTTTCTACTTCTGTTTTTGCGAAATTTACTCATGATACTTAGTATACCGGCGATAAAATATCATTTAGGCTTTTTTAGATGATACATTTTTATTTATTTATTTATTTAACAATTCAACATTAGGTACAGTACACACCAATTCGTTAAGATGTAATATAGTTATATATAAAAGGCATTAAATATGCAAGCTGAAGCATTAAAAATAGTAAGAGTAACAAAATTTATTTAAAAACAATAACAAAACAATCGATCTTATTCTAGCATAAACAGGTAGCGCAATGCCCATACTTTGAAGAGATGTGGGCTCGCAGCAAAAATATCCAGGTCTGACGCTGTCGAACATAGCGCATTTATGTGTCGCAAGGCACGCGTAAGGAGAATCCATCGACTTAAGTTGGTACGCGAGGACGGCTCCGCAAATAGAATATGTGACCGAGCTCGAATGTAGTTTTCCGGAACAAAGAAAGAAATCTTCGCTAGCATGCTAGAATTATCAACTTTGCTTAAAAACGTTTAAAAACGTAGGCCATGGAAAGCATTTCTCTACGCAATTTAAGGGAATTATAGCCCACCATGCATAATAAACTATGCTATAATATCCAAGCACAAAACTACACATTTCCAGTGCAGTTTTTTCTATTATTCTGCGGTTGTATGGAATCGATTGGGAATGGCATTGCGATCGAAATCAATTGCAGTATTTAAGGACCACTATAAGAGTATGTTATTAAAGGAAGATGCTTAGATGTCATATTTTAATTTTATTTAAAAATAATTATTTATTAATTTGTTGATTACTATTGTCTTTTTGATGGTCTATAAATTTGTATCATGATTATTTGATGTTGAATATGTTGATTTTGATTATTTTGATTTGTGGATTTATTTTATTTTTATTATTTAGATTTTTAGTTTTTTTTATCTGGTTATTTTATTTTAATATCATTTGCTGTTAAATATTTTGATTTTGTATGTTTTGATTTGTGGATTAATTTGATTATGATAAAAACAAAATATATTTTTATTTTACCATATGTATCAATAATTAATAGGTGTGCCCTGAAAACTAGGATACGAGATATTCTGAGGATACCGCTAATTTGCAGCGTTTGTAGTTTTATTACATAGTCTTTGTCTATTTACAGTTTTAATTTTTAATTTGTGTGTTTTTAATTTTTTGCATCTATATGTTTTTTTTTGTAACAACAGCTGCAAATAAATATTATTATTATTATTATTATAAAAAAATAGTAGGGTATAAGGTAGATATATATAGTAGGGTATAGTAGGGATAATAAATGTATTTATTGAAATATACAAAGCGTAAAAAACATTTTAGATTTTTTTTCAGCATGGTGATATAAAGATCCTCATGTGGATTCCATATAACTGCATTCGTTTCCAATCTACTTCTCAAAATTTAATTATACAAAGTGTGCATAACCCGGACATTGTGAAAATGCTTTAGGTTCCGAATAACGAAACCCAGTAATTTAAAAGAGGACTTCAGTGATGTGCTCCTTGATATGTAGTTTTGGTCGTTAATCCTTGATATGAAACTAACAATAAATGTGTACAATTCTCGTATTTAAAAAGTCATGGTCCTTTAAATAGTTAGATTATAAAAGGAGGCCTATCAGAATATCTGTTTTTTATTTTATTTTACGTCCTCCAGCGTTTTAATAGTGGTAGGGTGGAGATTATAGATATGTTTCCTACTTACCAGGAATCGGCTGTTTTTCGCCGAATCGACACCGTAAAACAAATTAAAAGAGAGGTGCCCCATCCGAAATTCGAGATCCAGGCGATTCGGAGCCGATAAGCAACCAGAGGGGACGACAGCGATAGCGGTCTTGACAAATTTATATTTAGTCTGAGAACGCCGTATATATTCCGTGGGCGTCTGTCGTTTGACGATGTGACAGGCAGCCCCGGAGCCGCAGTCTCGGAGGCCATTTGCGCCCGGGATATATATGGGATTCGGGTAGACTCGATAAATATTAACGCAGGCTATAAATTACCCGGTCCCGGGGTGAAAGCGCACTACTAAGGGACCCCGGGTTATAATGACAAATGAGGGTGGCGGAGGACAAAAATAAACAGCATCGCAGCAGCATAACCCTCCGACCACGCTCCTGATGCTGTTATCGACGGCGGAAAGGCTATTTGACGCAACCAACAAAAATCGTTTTTCTTGATGCAATCTTACTCAGAAATAAAAGTGCGTCGATCTTTCTATTAGTTGCATGTTCTGTCTATTTAGCCTGTCTTTTTGCGATGCATTTTAACAGCAAATATATCAAAGTAAATATATTAAAAGGAAACAGTATATTAAATAAGTAAATATATTAAAAGAAATATAAAAAAATCGGTTGTGTCACCCCAAGACTTTCCTGAGTAGTATCCGGGGAGGTGCGAAAAAACGAACGATGTAATCAAGGTTCCCCAAATTTGTGTGGCAGGTACCCCAAACGTTGGTCGTAAGTACCCCAAAAACTAACAGGTTCTTCCGATGGTTAACAGAAGCTTCTATGCCAAATTTTAACTTAGACAGATTAAGCGTCTGGGCGCTATCGCGGAAACAATTTTTTCGCCGGGAACCCCAAATTTGTATGGGAGGTACCACAACCGTAGGGCGTAGGGACTCCAAAAACTAATGGGTTCCTCCGACGGTTAACAGAAGCTTATATACCGAATTTCAGCTCAATCCGATTAAGCGTCTGGGCGCTATCGTGGAAGAATACATACATACAGACATACAGACATACAGACATACATACAGACAGAGATCGGTCTGGAAATAGTCTCAATCGTCTCAGGGAGTCTCAAAATATATATTCCCATCTTAATCTCAAAATTTTTTTTTAGCGCGATCACAATACTTTCCTTTCCGATAGGTCGTCAGGAAAGTAAAAGACGACTGCTCTTACAAAATGTGAACTACTCTATTTATACTTAATTATTTTTATGGCGGTTTTTTTTACGAAATACCTATGGTTTATGTATACATCCGTATGGATGCACAGTACCTATATATTTTCAGAGTGTACTTAATCAGACCAATTTGACACTGTTAGGTTTAACTGATCTTCAATTTAACACTAAACACGACAAATTTATGTTACTTTTTAACATTTAGACATTTGGACATCTAGATAAATACTTACTAGATATTTGAACATGTTTCAATACGTAATAATTACCCACCCACAAGATCAGATAGAGTAATAGATGGCTTTCTATATCTCCGTATTATTGTTGTGACGTAATCAGCGTATATGAAAATGATATAGATGGCAATAATAATTGAATGCTATTATTGTTACCTAATGTTTGTGGAATTAATAGCTTTTTATAATCAATCAGTTCTTCATAAAAAACACCTATTAAGAATGTTCTTATAGATAGCCAAATAAATTGATATTAGTTTCGCCGGATAAAGCTATCAGCGCCGCCTGCGTGTCGCCGGCGTTGAAGGGTTACCAAAACGTGCTATGGCATTGATCCATCTAATACTCTATATGTGTAATCAATACAACTAGATACATATAACCGCGTCGAAATTATGCCATTAAAAGATACTATTAATTGTTACAGAACTGAAAATCATATCGAGTTTCAGCAATAAATTATTAGCGAATAGCAATGATGCGAGAGACCAAACCAAGTTCATTATAAATTCCAACTTAAACCGCTAGATGATAGTTGGTCTATTTGCACAATCGATCTATACGTTGCTACATACAATACTGGAATACATTACAGGGGCACTGGGTACGAAATTCGCAGCAGACTCGAGAAATCGGTATCAGAAGGCATAATATATTGAAATATAAACATGTCGGCGCAGTAACAAGTAAGATATTACACCCTTTAAGGACAATGTAATAAATGTGTCCCGTAACTTCAAAAATCATTTTGTATGTTATGGAAAACGAATATTTTATAAAATTATATTTTTTCCTTGTTATAGACATGAGAATCTATCGGAAAAAAAATATTGTTTACTAATATATCGTTATTTAAAAAAAAAAACATCGCAAATGACTAACGAATTCGGATGCAACGAACGGTGATTTAAAATAAATAAATAAAATATTTATTGCAACTTTTTCAATTTGAAATTATTTTTTTTAGTAGGTACGTCCCTGACCCTTACTAAGTTAACAAAATTATATTTAATAATATACAAAATGTGTTTGCATCTCTTATGGACCTCACGGACATTACATTTTCGTCGTGTCCAATTGACGGCTAAAAACCGCTCTTAGACGTGTCAAAACGATTGTGTAAGGTAGTAAGTCTCATTACTACTCTTTACTTAACATACATAGGTAGTCAAGAATTTAATTACTACCCATTAGATTTCCTATTTGTCTTTAAAATATGTTAGATAAACTATTAGTAGCAACGTATAGAAGCATTCGAGATGTCGATATCTTGGACTCAAAAGTCACCAATGAGGAAGTTCTACCGCGCGTCTGCCAAAAATGCGCAAACAGTGCAAATCTACATACCTGCGTCACGTGCTAAGGCACGCCGGGTACGAACTCCTGCAACTCATTATGATGGGAAAAGTTGCAAGGAAGAAGAGACCTGGCCGTAGACGGAAATCTTCGTTGCGGAACATTCTAGAAAGGACCGGGATTACGAGTGTCGCCGAATCGTTTTACCTGCACTGAGAAAAATATTAGATTTCTTCCTACAATGTCGTTTAGTTATTACGGTTTTATACATAATAATAATGTTTCAATCGTAAGTTTGTTGAATTGCAAGGAATTTTGTTGAAACTCCATTACTCGATTGTATGTATATATATTATACTAAATAAATAATAAAATATGTTACCGCTTAGTCGCCTAGTTTAGTTTAGTAATTAAGTAATAATTGTAAACATTTTGAAGTATAAATAAACGGTTTACGGGGTGCCGGCGGGGGCTAAAGCCCGGAGAATCTTTCCTAAGGTCTCCGTTCGCTCACCCCTCACGCGCTACCCTTCCGGCACGCGTGAGGTTGTCGTTGCATGACATCCTGGGCAGATAAAACGACCCACGTCGTTAGAACTGCCCGGGTGGTAGGCGGGGTTTTCAACCCTCGCCTGTCGCCGCGTAAATATTAAATGTATGTTTCACCATGCTCCGTACGGGTAATACGAAAATAACCGTATAATGTAGCTTCAATATGATTCATGTAACTGACTATAACTTTAGATAGGTATGTAATAACATGCGGTCATGGTAAAAGCAAGATCTTGTTGTGTGCCGTAATGAATGTGATGTGTAATTACTATGCCCGTGACATGGTAACTACACCGTTACGCGTCATGTTGATATATACATATAGAGCACAGTAGGTACATGTTATATACGTAATCCCAATTGAAACATGCATATTTCCGTGTACTACAGCTTTGTATTTTTCTCAGTGGGGCGAAGAAGATAAAGACGTATGCAGAGCTGACTGCCAACTTTCACTAGTTTGATAGGCACCCTATTTTTTTTTTATTTGTTGTGTGGGGCTTTTCTAAAGTCTTTATGAGCGTTTGTAACACAGCGACAATTGCTAATCTATTGTGTTCGCCACTTACTATAGTACTGCGCTAACCCTCGTGTCATTTAAGTGTGGACGTGTTGGACGTATTGGACGTAATGACCACCCAAGTGGGTGTATTTTTTACGCATCAGCGGGCCACACTCGCACATAAGGTGCAGGGGAGTTTCCTCTGCCCTGCACATTTTCGTATCCCGGAGCTTGAGGTTGTACATTTGTTTGTTCAAGCCACAATGCCCCGTGAGCGCCCTCACCAGTATGCGTAGATTGTTCCTATTTAGCGATAATGGTGAGGCACCCTAAGAAGAAGTATCATGTAAATAGCTTTTAATAACTACCTGTTACTTATAGTAGGTCATATATATACTACCTATGGTATATTGTGACACGACGAAGAGCGGTACATTTGGCAAACGGATATGAATATAATGTATACATCATTTTTGAAAACGACAAGCTCTCATCAGCAGACTCAAAGCTGTCGTCAGTTGCATATTGGCTCATATTTCTCGTCGGTCCTCTTATTTGATACTGAGATAACGGATGATAATATGATACGTTTCATTATAACATGTATCAAATTGATATCGTGCAAAGCGATCGCGGTTCGTTGATTGTTAAAGGGGAGCGAGCTTGGTACTCGTACCTGTGTGTAGTACATCCGCTTTGTAACATCAAACTGCTTTCTAACCGATGAAATTCAAGTAATGCACGTCCGCGCATAAACCTATATCTGGTCGCGAACATTCCCTGTGTAATGGAATTTGTAAATCAATGCGGGGTGATTGGATAAAAGAATAAAGCAGATGGGCACGCAAATACGAGGTGTATTCATTTTGGATGCACATAATTGGTTCGGTCATTTCGAAAACCCCATAAAGACACATTTTGCACAAAAACATTTTTTTTGTGGATTTCGTTACCTATCTCACATGCGTTTCCAATCGAAAACAGCATAAAGGTTGGCACATTGATATTACAAATACTACCTCAATTTCCGAGTCATTTCGATAACACCACAACTATTGATTATGAGTTTTAGAAATGTATTTTTTTTTATTTTCTCTTAAACTAACCTAACCTAATCAACGCTCTAATCAAAATATAAAATAATAAGAATGAAACCAAAAAAAACCTATTTTATTTGCTACATAGTAATATGAACATCGATTTAGGGTAGCCGATTTTTTTGGAAAGTTTTACATTTTCGGCTGTTTTCTTGACGTACATATTTCCTAAACGTAATAATGCTTTGATAAAAATTAAATCGAAAAGTTGTAATATGTTAAGAAAAACAATTTTTTTTATCTCCTATCCTATCTACTATAAAATGCACTTGTTGGTAGCCACGATCTGTCTCATAAGTAGGTTCAATATTCTATCAGCTCACGGACGTCCTCTGAGATCTGAAGACAACCTACTGCTCTCGATCGCAGGTCACAGTAATGATTTCTTATCCCACTCTTTCTCTGTAGATGGAGTCCGTCTACTGAAAGTTTATTTTTTAATCTAATTTAATTCAGAAATTTTGTTTTAGAAAATGTTTATTTTAGTAACAATTTCTATTATTAGTGTTCTCCATAGAACAGGCTCGTCCTAGTTAGGAGAGACACAAAACATGTTTAATTTAAATACCAACGATGTAATTTTTTGATTTTATAATGCAAGAACATGCAAGGACAGCACCTAGTTTGTATTGCTTAAAATTCAGGCTCAAGCGCTCCTAAATTTCTCTCGCCTCCTCCCTTCCCCCTTCCCTGTGTCACATTATAAGTTTATTGCTTTTTTTTATTTAATTAATGTTTTATTTTCTGCTGGATTTTAATTTTAGATACATGTAAAATACTGCTTTTATATGTGGTTTAACCCGTCGGACGCCGAGTGCCTATTGGCACTTTGCAACGTTTCACAGATCTGCGTAACCGATTCAGCCGGCCCCCGAATACTCGTATATTATACAAATATACATAACTAACAAGAGTAATTACTAGGTAACAAGAGGGAATTCATGAAAAAATGATTTATTCACAAGAGTATTTCAAGAGTATTCACAAAATCACGCGTATTATGTTTTGCGCGCGAAAGCTGGCTTCCGAGCGGTTAAATAAAAGTTTTTTCTTATTTTTACCGCAAAACATGTTCTTCTACGCGTTTAGGTTAACCGTAAGTTATTGCTTCAAAGCAATACGCTCGCCGATTTGTTTATGTTTGGGAAATACTACCGGCGTTTTGGGGAATAATACCCCAAATCGGCTTTTTGGGGAATTATACCCCAAGTCGGCTCAGGGAATAGCACAAGGCGCCATTTGTAAAAAGTAGAATAAGAATTAATAGTTAAAAAAAACACTAAAAACACGCTTTTATAAATGCACGTAAAAACCAAAAAAAATAATATACAGGCACCTTTGTCAATATTTACACTATTTACACTCAATATTTACAAGTCAATATATAATAGGTTTGTTATAACCTTGAAACCTGATCGTGTTCAAAGTCCATTTCCTGACCTTTATCACAAGCAAACACGACTATGATACGATATTCCATCATGGAATGCCAGTTCCTGTCTTCCGGCTTCATCATCAGACCTTGAAACTTAACCGTGGTCAAATTTCATTACAAGACCTTTTTAACAAGTCCAAACACGGCTATGATACGATATTCCATCATGGAATGCCAGTGCCTATCTTCCGGCTTCATCATCAGACCTTGAAACCTAATCGTGGTCAAAGTTCATTCCAAGACTTTTCTAACAAGTCCAAACACAGCTATGATACGATGTTCCATCATGCAGTTCCAGTTCATATCTTCCGACTCCATCATCAGATCAGTTCGACAGTACCATATTATTGTATTGTCATCAGAACTACATACAGCTGCCAATTTTCATGACGCTACGATCCTTGGAAGATGGTTAAATTAGTTACCTTAGTTTCCATTACATAGTTAGTTACATACAGGTCGACCTAATAAAAGCGTGTTATAAATCTGGGAAAATATATTCGTCAAAATGTCAATTTTGCACGATCGTGAAAAATTATTATGCCCACTTGTATCGGCCTTATGTTAAAATGCCAATCTTTCCTTTTGCTGCAGTCAATGAAAGGGGGCGGAGCGCTCCCTGTACACCGGATGCTACGGTGACATAGTATGGCGAAACCCTATCCTGTGGCGAGGTTTATCCAACGTTCCAAATTGTTGGATTTTGAAGGGGCCGATGTATACATCATCGTCCTTTCAGTTAAATGTATCCGTAAGGCCGATCCGTGACTTGTCGGTGTGGTATGTGTGTGCGGATTTACTGTTTCACCACACTGAGAAAAATATTGGATTTCGTAACAAATAACCGTTTTGTTATAACGGTTTTATACAGAATAATGCTGTTCCAATCGTAATTTTGTTAAATTACAATGAATTTTGTTGAAACTCCATTACTCGATTATATATTTCACCATGCTCCGTGCGGGTAATACTCCGCACGATTCATGTAATTGACTATAACCTTTCGTATGTAATGACATGCTGTCATAGTAAAGGCAAGATCTCGTTGTGCGCCATAATAAACATGCGCTGTAGTTACCATGTCCGTGACATGGTAACTACACCGTTACGCGTCATGTTCATTCTAACGTACGGACCACAGTACATGTTATATACGTAATCAATCCCTTTTGAAACATGCGTATTTCCGTGTATTTTCAGCGTTATATTTTTCTCAGCGCAGAAGCTTGCCGGGGTTGCCTTCATCTTCCCACTTGTCGGTTTCGGTAGAATCTTGCGGAAACGACCCTGCTGTCACGAGATTCGGTCGTCGTTAGAAGAAGATACATAGCGTATTACATTTGCACAGCGTTTGCTCAAATAAAGAAAGAAGCGCTGGCGACATTCCTTCATTGCCAAGAATATTAGCAATAGTCAAGTATTGGTTGCTGCTCAAAAGCATCCACAAGATGATGCGAAATTTCAAATGATATATAAGATGTTTAATATAAACATATAATAATAATAACAATAATAATAAACTCTTTAAACAAAATAAAAGGCGAGCTTTGGCGAGCATTGCCTACAGGACATATTCTAAAGCAAACTTGTACTAACTTGTAAACATTGTATGCGGATAATTACTAACTTAACCTATAATATACAAAAGTTCGGAATATAAAAAAAAATCGTTGTGGAGACAGAATGTGTCACACCAAAATAAATAAAAGCCTATAAGGTATTAAAGTCTATAAGCTTATGGCTATAAGTCCATTCGTTTATAAAACATGAGCTTTTGTGCCTTATTGCCAACGATAGATAAGGACCTTACATCGGTCCTTATAAATCATTATAAATTGATGCTTATTGCGCCCGGGATCCCTATCATAATACAAGATTTAGAAAATCTTGGATTCAGGAGAGGTTGGTGATTACTTTTAAATATATATATATATATATATATATATATATATATATATATAGGGTCACCGGGTAAACAGTGAGTCACTTTTTTTTAACAGCTCATATCTCAAAACCTATCAGTCAGATCGGCTTAAAATTTAGTTTGATGTATTTTATATTTTATCAGCTCTCAGAAAATTACTAAATCATTGACCCCCGATAATGTAGAGCAGAGGAAATAGGGTTTTTTTAAGAGAGCAGAAATGACCCACTGTGCACAATGAGTGGTGAACAATGGGTCACCCCCTGGTTAACAATGGGTCTAGGAGTTTTTATACGTAAATAATTAAAGACAATTTAATCTAGAAATTACATTTTTATTTTTTTTTAAAAACCACACGGACCTAAGAACTACGATTATCTTAAAACTTAAAACGAAAACCGAAACCGACAATACTAATAACTTTAAATGGAAATCAAGTTAGGTATGTCTTGAATTTAACGGATATTTATACCACTCAGGTCAATGCCAAAAGTAAGATATGATTGCTGACGAACAGTACTACCATTTGACGCAGGAGTTGGTAATAAAAGCTTAATATTATCATCCTTGACATAAGCCAAGTCTGGAGTATTTGGCATGGAAAAACGTCCTTCCTTGTGTCTCAAATAACTCACATAGAGCTCGAATGTATGATTTCGTTCTTCTAGTATCTTAGCAACATAGTACAACAATTGTCTTTTGAGCGCAAATTCTACTAAAACATACTCTCCCTCTCTTGGCATTCTTGGCAACGGCTTCATCAGCGTCTCTTGCGTAATAATATTCTCTTTATCTTCATCACTGAACCAGCTCCCTTCATCTGGTGAGTCATCATCTAAGACAATTTCACAATCCTCTTCCGAGTCGCTTTGAAGAACTTTTCTAATAGCTTTCTTGACAGTGGGTTGCACAACTTTCTTCCTTTTAATTGCCTTTTTATTATTTTCAATTTCGTTCTTTTCCGGTGTGTCAGTTGCAATAAGAGATTTGCCTAATCGCCTCGGCTTTCTTTTTTTGTTTCTTGCAGATGCCTTTAAAGGTTTTCGGAATTCATCTGGTGTAACTAGCCGGACAGATAAGGCAACTTTGGCATGTGATGACCTGGGAGAGGTTTCATCAGGGTCTTGTCTAGCCACTAATGGTAGTGGTGATGAAGATTGTGACTGAAGAGAATGGTTCTCTTGTGATCGTTGTCTTGGGATTGCATCAGCAGGGTGGATTATTGCTGCCAAACACATATGAGACAGGGAAGGTGGAGTTGTAGCACAAACTATTGAAGATAGCGTAACAGACACAGACGCATCACTTGTGATTTGAACAGAAGATTCAACAATCGACTGTTCAATTGCGTCTATCACAGAGGGATTTGGAGTATCTTCAAAATCTGAAAGGAAAAAATACTGTTGGCATGTGGGTTCGACACCTTAAAATAACTAAAAAAAATATTTAAATAAGTGTTAGGTAGGCTGCATACCTGTTGGTTTCTCAGCAGCAGGCCTGTCAGTGACGCTGCTCGGCATGAAGTCTTCCTCCGAGAATATATCTCTGTCGAACGGGTATATTCCGGTTTTCCTGAATGACTGCTTTATGTTAAGTGGAGTCATACTCTTTTCAAAAGCTTGACCAACTAGTGTTCCAATATCGTAAATGGTCACTGGACATCCAGGATTTCGCATCATCCATGACTCCATCGCTGATGCATAGTAAGATTTAAACGGTCCATAGATGCCGACGTCTAACGGCTGAAGTTTCGCCGATGTGTGTGGGTGTAAAGTAAGCACAGTCACCCCTGACTCTTTAGCCAAATTAAGTGCTTCAATCGATAGATGTGATTCATGATTGTCCATGATGAGAACTGTTGGAGAATCTTTCGTAGATCCTGACCTCTGCACAAAATGCTGCATCACCTGTACAAACGTTTCAGTATTCATCCACCCAGTAGGAGTGGCGAGGATAAGAGAACCAGGTGGTGTCCCAACTTTCATGCGAGGATTTATATTCTTGCGTGGGAAGACCAATACGGGTGGAAGGGGAACACCTCCTGCACTTATGATATTACACGTTGTGACAAGTGTACCTTTTTCACCGCTAGACACTTTGCATATATTCCTTTTTCCCTTCGGAGCTAAAACTCGTGGATTTTTCTGCACAGTACTTGTAGCAGTTTCATCTAAATTATAAATGCGCGTGCCATCTGCAAAGGCTGGACTGCGGCTAAGCACATTTTGAAGGTTGTCGAAAAATATTTTAACAGTTTCCCTATTGAACGCTGTTGCTCGCGCCAAGCTGCAGTTTTCAGGTTTACGTAATGACATCTCAGGGAATCGCTCACGAAACCCTCGGAACCAATCTATGCCAGCCATTTTGTTCGCTTCCCAACTCTCAGGAACTGGTATATTGTTCATTTTTGCCATATCATAAGCTATTTTGCGGCAATCTTTAGTGATAAGACCATAAAACATTAAGGCACACTTTTGGTAATAATCACGTAAGGCCTCCTCATGTTCAGCCTTAAATATTTTCCTGACGGAATAATTTGGCGTCAGGCGGTCAGGATTTTTTTTTCCATGATATCTTTGCAGAGTAGAAAAAGCAATGAAATGCTCTTTCGCTGCTTGCCTGATGCTTTTTCCGGCCTTTATAGCATCTAATGCCTTTTTCATTTGATCTTCCGTATGAATACCAATTTTTCTACTAGGTTTATTTCTGCCCATTCTGTAAAAAAATCATTTTATTTTCATCAAAGATATACCTAGCTTTATAATAGGTAAATTGTTTCTATTTCCTGTAGGTATATTAGTTATGATTAAAACATAGCAGAACCATGCGCATCGCCTCAACAACGAGTCCACAGTGAATCGCGATCCACTGAGTACACAGTGGATCAGACCCACCCTTGACCATAGACCTATGTTAAATGCAAACAAGAACCAACCTGTTAAGAACAAAGCTAGTCAATCATCTATGTGATATATTACAGCGTACTAACAAGGTCACAGTATGGTAATACAAGTTTACCTATATCTATTATAAGTTAGGAATTATAAACAAAATATCAACTCACATTTCAAAATATTTTATGAGCGTCACGATAAAATCGGCCGTAGCACGTCGTCATCTGGGCGCAGCTGCGCGGGAACTGGCGGAGCAGGGATTGCTTATAGGGAGGCGTCTGTGAGCGGACAAGCGTCTGCGCTATCGTACTTATTTTCGTCAATATGTGCGTGACCCACTGTACCCAACTGACCCACCGTTTACCCGGTAACCCTATATATATATATATATATATATATATATATATATATATATATATATATATACATATATATATATATATATATATATATATATATATATATATATATATATATATATATATATATATATATATATATATATATATATATATATATATATATATATATATATATATATATATATATATATATATATATATATATATATATATATATATATATATATATATATATATATATATATATATATATATATATATATTAGGTAGTCGTTATTTGATTTAATAAATAAAAGTCGGAATATAGCCACTGACAATACAGTTATTAATACTCCATCAAATGGTCAAATTAAAATTATTTTAAGAAAGTATCGAAGTTCTGTTAAGGAACTATCGTTGTTCGTATCGACAAAATGACAAGGTAAATAAACCGGGGAAGAAGTGACCACTGCATTTTCTGCTCGAGGTTGCATAGACCGAAACCGAAGTATACTGTGCCGAAAGTATGTAAATTAAACCTTCGAAAGCCAGCCATTCTGTCACAAAATTCGCGCGGAAATACGACGCTGTATTTGTATTTTTTGGAATATTTTGTATATAAATACTAACAAAATAGTTTTTTTTATGAATTCTACCTTGTTACCTAATGAATAATCTTGTTAGTCATGTATATTATATATTTAAATAATATATACTTCACCCAGACTATTAAATTTTACCAAATAATCGATCGTTTTCTCCCAAATATCATTGAAAAATTGTTTTTGTCTTATTGGGCTGTTTTTTTAAAATATTTATTATTCATTTATACTTAAACTTAGATAAATATTACACATTACTAAATAAATTTCTTGTGAGATTTATAACCATAATTATAATACTTATAAAAACAACTTGAAAAGGCGAATATTTTTAACTCACGACGGCATGTTTTAACCCACGAAAATTGACAGGCTACTTTTACTACAGCGGATGGAGAAATACAGCCGATAATTGCATAAATACGTAGATGGTGGTAATGGCGTCCCAGAGGTTAAAAGTGAGTAGATATTGAAACTATTTGGATTAAAAGTTTGTGAATCCAGCTGTACGTGGACTGGGAAAATAAATTTTATGTGTTTCTATAAGATACAGCAATATGTGTGAATTGTTCAACGATGTGTGAATACGAGCTTGATAACAATAAAACGACCAGCGCTATCACAATCAAAGTCGTAGTCGTTTAATATCCTTAAGTGATTTGACTTCAGTAGTGATTTCTGTTATCAGTAAAGAAACTTCTGTTTAGCCTCCGAAGTCTTTTACGCCGGCGAGCGGCATGAAACCATGTCAAGGTTATCGCCGAAATCAGATAATATGCATCCAGACAATTTCATCCAGCAAACGACCGGTCATAAAGCTATAGCCCATTTCCCACGTCCCATATTCTCGTTTATTTACCGAAATAGCGGGACCGGTGAAAATAGCACAGCCGAATTAATTGCAGCATCTAAATTTTGATAAATTCCCATCCCCCGTTATCGCGACGATCTGTCACTGGCGCGCCTTTTCTTTGTCTCTATCTTTTTTTCGCTCGATGCTCAGTTTGTTTTTTGCTACGCGCCCGCGCTGCCATTTTGTTTACCGCCATTAATATTATCAAACGTGCCTTTGTTTTATCAGACGGGGCGATCGTATCGCGCGAGCGGACGGGGTCTCCGTGCCACGCTATGGCAGACTGTGCGGTGCGGAGACGTTCGTTCGCCCTAGTAGTTAGGGAGCCAGCGACAAAAAAGTGCAAGAGTTTTGTAAAAGCTGATACTTTCAGATCAGACAGTAGTTTAGTCAGCAGGCCAGATTCCGGGACCCCTGGCGCCGGCGCACCAGGAAAGGCGTAATTTTAATTAGTAGGTACCTACCCATCGATCTAAGGCAACATATTTTTTCATTGCAAAAACGGGCCATTCGAATTTTATGTAATCTGGGTTATGTAGAATCATGCCGTGGTCATTTCAGAAGGCTTTAAATCCCCACCCTTCCATCTCTATACGTTTTAGAATGCGTTAAATTGATCACAAAACACCTAGCTCAGCTGCCGATACATTCAGATACCCATAAACACTTTCCTAGGGGGAGAAATAATCTGATTCTTCCTCGTCCAAATCTAGAACTTTTTAAATGGGATCCGAACTACGTCGGAATTATATGCTACAATAAGCTACCCTCTAGTATAAAAAAAATATGACGCGAAGGAAAAATGCTCCAATTTAAAAATATTCTCAAAATATATCTCATTGAAAGAGAATTGTACGAAATTAACGATCTCTAAAAACTGTATGCATCTCGACTATATCTCTTTCTGTAATAGGTTTTAAAACGATTTTCAATTTGACTAAAATGTATTGACTATTTCTATTATTAGGTAGGCATTTCTATTATTAATTATACCTTGACTATTTTTATTTGCAATATAATCACTAATCATTTTATTTTACTTTTTGACAACCGTCACATTTTTTTTGTTATTTTTGACATTACATTTATTAATTTTATACTAAAAAACCTTATTTTTATCGGTATTTTAAAGAATTAATTACAGAATCGGGTTTGAATCAAGCATCGCATAAATATGATATATGTCCATTTGATACGAGGATCACTTGAAAAGTTTCCGGCCTTTACGACTTTACCTTAAGACACCGTATCACCGCTACAAAAGGGAGAGGACCGCACAAGTGACCTCGATACTGTAACCAGTCAGGAGGCAGGAGATATCCTTATGGTTATTCCAGACGGAGATATCCTTCCAAACTGGTAGTCAGGGCGCGTGGCTTCCCGCTTCCCTCGCTCACATGCTCAGATCACATGTATTGCATTTATTGAACACCAATGCATTACCACCAAAAATGTGTCTGATTTCATGAGCGAAGTTTTTGATGAGCTTCTGTTATATACACTGACAAAATTATTGGATTGAATCTTCTGTTACCATTTTATTATTACGGGTTTATACATATACTATACTGTTACTACTGTTATACTGCTACACGTACAAATATTGTTGAAACTCCATTACTCGATTATATGTATCAACATTTCCCTTACAGTTAATACGGAAATGGCAGTATTCTGTATTTTCAACATGATTCATGTGTTCGACTATAACTGTACGTATACTACTACATGCTGTCTTGTTAGAATCGAGATCCCGAGGTCGCGACGTAATGCAATAACATTATGTTTTAATATTACGACACGGTAACTAATGTTACGCCAACGCTGTTACGCGTTATGTTTATCCATACGTATGAACCGTAGTCCGAGTTATATACGAAATCCTTGTTGAAACTTATTATATTTTTTTCGGTGCATGTATTGCATTTATTGAACACCAATGCAAGGAAACCAAAATATGGTAAAAATTCCTTAAAACTATCTGTCTGCTGCGGGGGAGTTTTTGAAAGCATTTTTAGCTATTGTTTGAGGGACCAAGATCTTTGACGCGGCCAGTACCGCTTCTGTATACCCTTGTTGAGTCTGCGAATTCCGCGGCGTGTTTATCCGGCCGTGTACGTGACATCCGTATTCACTATTGAGCGTCGCGCGCGTTCGTGTGAAGTCGGCGTTAGCGCTGATACGGATCGGCCGCGTCCTTTGATACTTTATTATTCGGGGTGGACGGGGAGATGCCTGCGAGATAATGCGCCCCCCTCCCGAAAAATGCGGGATATTTTACGAGCGCCGCCGCCGCCATTCATAACGTTTGACGTTTTTAGCATTGTGTCAAAGCGGGCGCGCAGGTAGTACGCGCCCGCCCGCGCCCGCGCCGGACTGGTGACGTACCGCTATCAATATCGATCAATCAATCGAGTCATATTATTATAATGATCGATAAAACTAGCCAAGAAAATTAAACTTTTTTTCTGTAACATTGTTGAAAACAGTTCATCCTTTTTTCACACGACTTCCCAACATAAAAACAGTGTAATAAGTTAAGGATTCATATATGTATGTTTTCCGTTTCTTTATTCCACCATAACTTCTAAACACTTAAACCGATTTAGAAGTGTGTCGTATTGTTAGAATCGTTATGTCATCCCGAGTGTCATATGGTACCTTAACTACAAATATCAAGTAAAGGTTATCTAAATGTACGAATGACAATAAATTAACATGAATATATCGTGTTTAGTGTCAAATGAAAGGTCTGATTGAGTACATTCTGATTCTGATTCGTATTGTTAGAATCGTTATATCATCCCGGGTGTCATATGGTACCTTAACTACAAATATCAAGTAAAGGTTATCTAGATGTCCAAATGTCAATAAATTAACATGAATATATCGTGTTTAGTGTCAAATGAAAGGTCCGATTGAGTAGGTACATTCCGAAAATATACATGTATCTATACGAAAAATACATAAACCATAAATATTTAATTAAAAAACCGTAATAGAAATAATTATAAATATTCAAATATTTATAATTATAAATGTTCACTTTCTGTTTCGTGTTTTTTATTCTATGACACTATATGACACTCGTTATGACATAACAGTTCTAACAGTACAACATACTTCTAAATCGGTTTGAGCGTTTAGGAAGTTATAGTAGAATAAAGAAACGGAAAAAATACATAGATGAACCCTGAACACGTTATACTCCTTTTTTGTTAGGCAGTCGTGTAAAAAGAAAGCAATTCACCTGTTTTACCTTACAGACTGCTAATCGGCAACTTAAAATTGGTACATAGCTTTATTTTTCGGTTCTCGATGTGGCCTAAGTCAGCAGACAAGCAAGACGCCTGAACGTGTGAAACTAATATTCATTTCAAAAGCTTTCAAGTGGTTTTGCTTGTATATTGTTCAGTGTTTGTCTTTACTGCAGTAAATTTTATAAAGGCGATATGAGAAGGCGACTGAAGGCGATATGAGACCTCAGAAAAATATCCGAAATGAGCGGGCACGCGAAGAAATGGGCGGGGTCAATTTTGTAAGGTTTGACCAATAAAAATCCAGCGTTGACGAAGCGTCAGGCACAGATTCTACCTCCGCTCGCGCCGGCTACCAGGCGCATGCTAAACTTTCGATCGCAGCGCTAGCACAGCGCCTTTGCGCAGTGGTGGCATAAGGGTGTTAATGGTAAAGCATATTTAGCGTAACTCTCAGAGCGCTCCAACGGTTTAATTAATTGTAATTAATTTATGGCCTAAGTGAAAAGTGTGGCTAAGCGCGACGCTAAAGAATTAATCAGTCAAAATAATGAAATTAGAATAAAACACACTCACCCCTTACATTGTAGGAGTAATCGCGCCTGAAAGTTTTCGAAATCAGTTTAAAGCCTTAATGTCCAAGGCAATGAGCAACTTTTTTGAGACCAAATTGTAATTTTGTTCCTTATCGAGGTATTCGCTTACAAAATTAATGCTTACATTTAAAAAAAAAAACATAAAACTAAAAAAAAACAGATATGCCGGTCCCCAGGTATCATATCGCCTTAAGGAAATTCAGCAATATCATACCTATGAGAATGTTAAGATTCAGTATCTGGTTGTTCCGGGTGAAATAACAAGTTAAGTCTGCATACCTCACAAAAGAACCGTGCTGCTCGTAGTGTTGGTGAGTATCGCTCTATTTATATTGTTGCCGCTCAATTTAAAACTCAACTTTTTGCCTTTTTTTATATTCAACATTAAAGGGAGATAACATCCGAGGGCGGATATAGTAGCCCTCGATGACGATCCGCCCAACCCACCATATTAATACATAATTTTAAATCCGCACTACGTTATAAAACGCAAGAAACTTAAACGGAAATGTACCCCGTTAAAAGCCGACCTGCAGCAATTTGCCGACTAGTTTGCCGAGCAGTTAAATATCGGATTATACGGATTTACATTGATAGCACTAAGTAAGCATGCTGAATACGTTGAATACGTGAGCATTAGTGTCCGCAAGCTCATGCGCAGTCCGGTGTGACTACTTCTAGCGTCCGCCGAAGGAATGTCCTCCGCGAATTGAGTACTTAGCCATTAATGATCGACTATCGATTCTGGTTTTACCGCATCTAATAGTAATAAGGAGGATAAATTTATCGATCCGGTCGCTTAATAATGTGATCAATCTGAGTTATTGCTGGCGTTTATTTATGAATACAGTAGTTTTTGCTATAACGTATACATTGCGGAAAGTATACTGTTAATATATCCGTGAGTTTTTTTATTAGTGACATCCTTGTAGTGGGTGAATCAATACGAGCAAATAAGCAACTTTTGTTAAAAAAAATGGGAACAAAACAAAAGTTTTTTTCGTAATTTTCAAACAATATGACTGTTAAATAAAAGTTTCATAAGCATTGAGCGCGCTGCGCCATATAGCGGTAGGTAAAATATCGCAAATATTATTGATTCGCGATATCTTACCTATATTCGAAATGTGTATTTGGTAGAAAGGCTACAGATCGTCTGTATCCGCTTCATTTTTGGCCTCAGAAAATATGACCATATCACGGAATATCGAAGCAGACTGCAGTGGCTTACCACCAGGGAGACGAGACAGGTTAAAACTCTCTGCCTCTTATATAAAATTAATACATCTCTGCCTCTTATAAATAAATGAATAAATAAATGTGATTAAGTGTGAGGTATTCATGTGAGTAAAAACTAGTGGAATTCGAGTAAAATTTAATAATATAAGTAACCTATAACATAATAATTAAAGTAGGTACTTGACAAATATATTATAATTGAAAGCTTTACATTTATAAATAATTTTATGCATGTATGCTATTATGTATGTTACGTGTTAGAAAATTACATTTTAAATGAACGAATACATACTGAAAACTTTCCAAAATTGCAAAATATACAAGAACGTAAATAGACATCATTAACAGTCTTTAAATTCAGATATGTATAACGTGGTACAATATCGCTTAGTATTCTTCAGGGAATTTAATATATTTTATTTCCATCGACAATCGATGATTGATAATAATATAAAGGTCTTCCCTACCAGGTACTGCGCTATGGGGGACTCCCGCACAGCGTTCCTACATGGAAGAGTCGCGCGGAAATACACATGACAAATAATGTCGCCCGCGCTATCGCGTGGGTTCCCCAGAAACTATAAAGAGCCGAAAGGAGCACAAAGGTGCTCCGGGACTCGTGACCGGTTCAATAGAACTTCGGATGCCGACCGGGATTACCGCCATCGCTGGCTCGGAAGTGTGAAATTTAACGCGTTTTACAAACCCAGAAAAATATTTTTCCTTTGTGGGTCGCGTTTGGGGGTGTCGCTTCGTGGAATGTGGGTATTTTGAAAGAACGTGTGTTACAAAAGAGCGGCTAAGTCGGTCTTGAAAATGACAAAGGTGTGTTTAGGAAATGGTGTACATTAAGCAGTAGATTTTTTTGTAACATTATCCAGACATTTCTTCTCCACGATCGAGAGAAGAAAATTTAAAACCTATAATATCTAATCATATAAAATTCATCTACAAAATCTATAAAACTTCACAAGAAAACCTCAAGGATAAGGTACTTGTTACGATGGATGATCGATCTGTTAGTAATTAAATATTTTATATAGCTGAAAGTATAGCTGAGTAATTTAATATTTTATACGTGAAAGCTTCAAAATAAGGGCGTGAAATATTATTTCTCGTGATCTTTATTGAACTAAGATTAAGTATAGGTAACAATAGACTTTTAGGCCATACATGAGTTATTCACCCAGATTCACAGTGTTGACCTTGCATTAAAGTATGTAAGGCTGAGCGCTGCGCGCTCTCCGCCCTCTATCTCAAAAACGGCTGAGCGTATGAAAAAATGTTTGAAACAAAATTTGTCTCAAATTTTATGCTCTACAATTTTTATTATAGGTGTTAACATCATTTGAGTTATAGAAACCTAGAGAATCGTGAAAAAACATTTTTTTAACCTTTGAACTTGAATAACTTACGACGCAGACACGAGATTTTATTGGACTTTTGAGACAACTTTTAGAACGCCAAAATGAAGATCTATACGAGTTTCCAGCTTATTATCTCTCATTCCAAAGTGAAACCCCTAATATGACTGGACTAATAAGAAATGATGCATACGATTTCATGTACTGATAAAGTTTGTAATAAATTGGTACTTCAAAGAATGGGAAGAGATTTGGAGCTGCTTGAGACGACTAAACGTTGGAAAATGGAATACCTTGGCCACATTTTGAAAGACAGTAAATATCACCTTCTGAAATTTATAATCCAGAGCAAAATACCAGGACGAAGATGCCTAAAATGACGCAAAATTTCTTGTCTAAAAAAATTGAGACAACGGGTTGGATGGAGCACGAATTCCTTGTTCCAGACAGCAGCTCTAAAGTTGAGACAGTTATGATGATAGCTAACCTCCGAAGAGGGGAAAACACATGAAGCTTAAGGATACCATACTTCTTATTTTATTAAAGTTTATAATCATCATCATCATCATCCGGTGAACTCCTTCACAGAATGCCATGACTAACGGTCTTGAGCCGCCATCTTGTGAGGGCCGTCCTCGTCGAATTATGTATAAGGCTTAGATATGCCCTCAGGTACAAACGAGTTGCGGCATATCCGTTGCGCGTAAGAAATGTGACAGAAAGAGAGAGCAATACATTAAACAGTATGCGATAGAATAGCATGGCAATATTCGTGGCGGGATCGCTCACACCGGGAAGTACTGGCGGTACCCGTATTGGTATTGAAATGGTAATTTTCGCGCGCGAAATGCCTATCTAGGCCCTTCTACTTCGTCCATCCCATCCTACACTGGTCTGCCAGTTCGTGGTCGCCATTCGAGAACCATTTTCCCCAACGGTTGTCCGTTTTACCAGCTGTATAGCCTGACCATTGCCATTTCAAGTTGCTAATTTACCTTGGTTCTTCGGCGGATTTTCTCATTCGGATTCTATCATGCAGTAAAACTCCATGCATATCTTTCTTCATAGCTGCTTGCGTGATTTTGAACTTGTTTATAAGGCCTATAATTTTATTTTATTTTATTTTATATCAGATAGCTTACAGATAGTAAATATATGATACTAGTATTTTAAAAACATATTCAAACGACACAAGTTTACTATCCTATGAATAGTTTGCAATGCTTGCATTATAAATTAACAGAAATAACATAAACACGTTGATAGTAGAAAAAAATATATAATTAAGCTAATAATAATATAAGGGTAAGAAAAGTAAGAATTAAATAAGTTGTTAATAAGGTAATTTGATAGAGCAAAATAGAAGTATGAGTAATTGGATAATAATATTTATTATACATAATATGATAAAAGACAATAAAATATTATAATATAATAATCATATAATACAGTACATTAGGATGCGGCAGTTAGTGAAATCTCAAAAAGTAGGAGATAGGCTAGGTATGATAGAGTCTTTTATTAAATTAATGAAATCATAAAATACATCTAATATTTTACACGATTTATCAAAAACTTCACACATTCTGGTAAGAGGTCTATTCGACCCGATGTTGTTATTGCAAGCGACAACCAAAAATGTCTGAGAGATCCTGTTAGTCGCGGTGGCACACGAAATTGAATATTTTTCTAGACTAACTGGGCTGTCTAGTCGAATGTGCAAAAGCTTATGGAGACACGTTATATCAGTTATAGTCCTACGTGTTTTTAAGTCTATTAGGTTGAAGTGAGAAAGCCGCTCTATATAACCTTTCAGAGTATTTCTGAGGCCACATTTGTTCGACAGCATACGTGTGAATTTCTTTTGGACTCCTTCAATTCTTTCGCTGTGAACACTGTAAAGCGGATTCCAGATTCCAGATTCCTGATCACAGATTAATAGTTAGCGATCATGGCTCAGTGCTGTATGTCATCCCTGGCAACACGCACTGATTATAGACCACCGAGTGTAATATATCTTCTAAATTGTATCACAGTGTATTTGTCTTCATCATTTAGATTGAATCTGACACACTATATTTTTTGTCAAGCATTCAGACACTAAATTCCCTATAATAATAGTTTCATTGTTGACAAATATATATCGTGACGCCTTGAATTTTCGTTCGCTTTTTTCTGCTAGGGAATGGTTCGGATTTGTCTCGTTTTCCGTTCCTCCCCTTCCGGTTTACTGTACGCTCTGTCAGTGTCCCTTGTTCTCAAACACAATAAAGCCGTATTTCGTATACGCACACACTGTCTCGCTTGGCTATTGGTACTGTAATATATTTTCACCCGCCCTATTGATTCGTATATTACCGCTGTTATTTGATGCATTATCCTCTCGCTAAATCGATTCTGGGGCCTTTTATATTCATTTGTATTTGTAGGCGGAAGTTTTTGTCACTTTTCTTTTTGTTAGAGACGTATATTTTATGTTCATTTATATTCGGATTTTCTGGGCATGCGTGTGTGAGTATGACTACACCTGGTCTTGTAGTATTCTTCTTTTGGTTTTATGTCCGGTGCCGAACGTTGGCAAACATTTTGGCTATTGCTGACTTTGAACCTTTGCAGGCTCTAACGGTACAGTATACCAGACAGTAGCTTCTCTTAGAACAAAATTGAAATCGAAGCAAGTGACGTCAGGAATCTTAAGGGCTACCACAAATCGTAATATGATTACTCGTCTTCTTCTTGAAGCATCGTCCCGGCCACATTTACGGTGCCCCGGCGACCCAGATGCCACCGATTTGTTCTGAGAATACCATATGGCGTCGGCTCGTAAATCTGCACATCTGCACGAGGACACAATCTGCGCCCACAGCGTTCACAGCCCTCAGCGCCGTAACTATGGGCCTAAGGACGCGGCATGACTTACCCCTCGCCCCACTTCCGTCGCACTATCTTCCCGCATTGCCTTGTAGCTCTTGGGTGAACTTACTGGGTGTTATTATACTGTGGTAATAGTAACTTTTTTTGTGATACAGCTAAACTAGCCTGTCATTTAAATACCACATAATTATCTGAGCCTCTCAAAGTGAGCCTAGACTTAACCCACTTTTTTTTAAAAAATCGGTTGGTTCACCCAAAGACTTTCCCGACCATTAGCCTTTCATAAATAAAATATACGTTTCCTGTATAATATTGTCAATAATAAAATATATAGTCCTTATTCTGTTGGCAGAATCTCTTACCGAATCCCAAATAATAAGGCAAGGGCTCCCGATTTATTTTATCTACCGAGAGTCAATACCAATTATCGACAAAATATGACCACTTAGACCCATGCGGTTAGGGTCGGTCAAACTCACAGGTCAACACCCATCTGACGGCCTCCACGCAGAAGTGCGAGCCTGAGTAGGACTCCAGCTTGCGGGCCGGTTTTTCCTTCCCATTCCCAGGAGTCAACCATCGCGAACCGTACTGCGTCAGCTAATCGATTGTGCATTCCGACTTACAGCCGGGGGAAACTGAAAACAGTACTGTCTCCTATAGAGCGGGGGTACCTTACGGCAACTGCTCTAGAAACGACCAATCCGCTACCCGATCCCGGGTTAACAGCCGGGTAAAGGACGCCTTGGTCCGCGATAAATTCGGTAGACACTACGTAAGAGAGAGGACCGCGCAAGCGACCTCGAGCCTGTAACCAGATGGGTGACCTGAGTAATCTGGTTGCAACTGGAAGTAAGGGGCGTAACTAGACAAAGCATTGTTTTCGTCTCAAGTTTTCTGCGCTCACATCACGGGAGACAGAAAGATCTAATATCGTTAAAACTTCCTGTGGTGACGGGTTCGCCCGTTGTAGTTTACAGCTCTAGTTGGTCGGTTGGTGGGCCTGGAAAGTAATAAATTCATTGGCAACATTGTCTGGACTTATGCTCGCCTGCAGTCGGCTGGGCCATCAGCGCTGTGCTCCGCCTTATAAATCGAATATAACGCGTTGAAATCCCCATAAAGCCTGCTGTAATTCCGTCACCGCAGCGGCATTCAGTATTCCTAGAATGTTATTTCTTTTTTCACTCTTCGAAATCATAATGGCTTTCTTGTATCGTAATGGTGGGCTCTGCTACCGGCCGACAGACGTGTCGTGTCGCCTTCGCCTTATCTGTATCTCGCTCTCGCCTATCCGTCCGTCCCTGTTTTTTTCTCTTTCGATTCACTGGAATTATCGCGCTGGCGCGACATCCATTAATTACACATCGCGTTGAATAAAAAAATATATTTATTATGGCTGGCGGTGTTGCCATATCGACGGAGCTATTTTACCATTTCACTGATCTGCTGCAGATGTTTGAACATGTGCTACGAATGTGTTATCATATTACAAGTTTTGTAATTTTTAATGAGTGTTTGATCGCTTAGTTTTATCCTCCTCGGCATTTACTCTCTCGGAAGAGGGAAAGTATTGTGAGCGCTCTTGTGTGCCTGTGTGTATGTATTCCTTCACGATCGCGTCCAAACGCTTCATCCGATTGAGATGAAATTTGGCATGCAGGCATTATTTGATAACGGCTAAGAGTTGGAAAGATTGTAGTTGAGATCGGTCAACCAGGTGGCGCGCTAGCCATACTTCAATCTCGAAGAAATTTAGTACACTGATGCGTCGTTAGCCCAAAATCACATTTTCGTTGGAATATATCTTATACAAGCTACTCAAATAATTTTTAAATTCCGCCATATTCAAGAATAAACTTTTTTCGGAATTCGCCATTTTAATACCACGGAAATACTACAAATATACCACATAAATGATCATAATCACTTAACACAATGACTTTCGCGGTAGAGGGGTAGAGTTAGTGAGGAGGGGGCTTGTCTGCTTGCCGGGGAAGTCTTGGGGTGACAACCGTTTTTTTTTATTTGTATGTGCAATATCGTATATCTTGTGTGAACATATGTATATTATACAAACTTACGGCAATAATGTACACTTCAGTTCCTAATAACTCTACTCCTATATTATATTAATAAACATCATTCTAAACTGCCATGTTTCTAATATAAAATTATCAAGACGTTATTCCCGTTGGTGAAAGTGCGAAAAACAAACGTTTTGCTATATTTTCATTTCTATTACGTGTAAATGAGTCTGAAGGTAAAAACACATATACTACGAATAAAAAGTTTATATGGAAAATCATCTCTATAAATTTTCATACGACATATAAGTGTGTTGGTTTACGGATAATCAAGAATTGGAAGTTACACAAACAAGCAAGCAAAGGAGAGACCGACTACCGCCTAATGTCTCACATTCAATCGTTTGCATCGCACATTGTAACTTACCAAAATAATCAATAATGTTGATTTTTAGTCAGTCCGTCTAAATAGTGCAATTCTGACTAGCTCAGCATGATCTTTCCCGTCTTTCGTTGTTTCCGTTTTGCGTCTGTAAGATCGACTGCAACAATAAAAATATATAAAATTAATAATAAAAAAAGATTTCTGACGAATAACAGCGTGTTTGCAATGTTTGCTTTTTACTACCTGTGTATGCCCAACAATTGGCCACTGCCATTAATACGCTAGTAGGCAAATTTTCAAAAAGCGCAAGATTGAATATCTGGGGCACGTGCTGCGTAATGACAGATATCAGCTGCTTCAACTGATATTGATGGGCAAAATCGAGGGTAAACGAAGCCGTGGAAGAAGGAAAAAGTCGTGGTTGTGCAATGTCAGAGAGTGGACCGGGATCACCAGTACGGAACAGCTTTTCCGGATGGCGCAAGACCGACAAAAGTATTCAGAGCTAACGGCCCACCTCCAGTAATGGAGAGGCACTTCGAGAAGAAGAATAAGAAGCTAAATTTTGATGGGGGCGAATTGTCGAGCGTTTTTGATGTCTCTTTATAACGAAATTTCGCAATGGGCAATATTATTATCATATGACCATCTCTTACATCCAACCCTACCTTTGTAGGGTTTTTATGCTTATGTGCGTGTAGCACGTATGAAATTATGTGTCTTTTTATTGCATTCACTGGACAGAATTGAAATTCAATTCCGTTAATTTTATTCCAACGTAAAATGATGTCCCACCCGGGGAGCTTGTACTACCTATAAATAAAATTTTGAAACCCGCGGGAATTTAAAAAAACGATATTACTAAGTAGTAGTGAAAATAGCTACGTCATTGAAAACAATAAATATTAATATAAACCTATGTATAAGAAAGACAAGCGAATCTCTATTCCGCCATGAACACTATATATACTAAACGAATAAGCTATATAAAGAAACCTCATTATACAGTTTATGCAACTAACAGTGTAACTATAATGTACCTAAAGTAAATTCGTAGACAGGTAGGGTAACCTATGTATAAAAACCAACGTATTTGAAAAGTTAATGTTGGCAACTCCGTCGCCTGCTCTGGCAGTGGCGGATGTCGACGGCAGGAATTGATGACGCCCTGTCAAAACACCGCCGATTAGATACTGTTTCTCTTTTCTGAACTCACCTGGCCGGGGTTAGGTCTGCCATTGTCACAATTAACGAGATAAAGATGGCTTCCATTTTACCGACACGCCAAGATAAAACTAAATAGTGGGAAGAATCACGCGAGGGATGCGTTTCGGTTTTTTTATTTTGTAACATTTTGTATATCCTTTAATACGGGTTCTGTAGTTTGTTGAGTTATATTAGCGTATACATTTTGAGAAAATGTAGGCCTGACTCGTAAATTTATCAGCTAACCAAATGAAAGAGATCAAAACAAGTAAATATATTAAAAAGAATAAAAAACATTACAGAAATTACTGCCATTACAGAAAGTGAAATATTGTATTTATATATATTTTTATTACGTTTCTCTTATGAAATATTTGTGGTTTATATGTTTGTCCATCTAGAAACCTGTATATTGTATATAATTGTACTTGTAATCGGAATGTACCTAATCAAACCTTTTATTTTTACGTTAGTTTTATGTAAATTCTCTGATTGTCTCGCTCTACTTGTTTTTTTTTTTGAGGATCATATTTTAGGGCAATTTAGTTTTATGAGCATTTTAATAAAACTTTTACATAATTTATTGTAAAATTAGAGTCCTGTCCATTTTAGAACGGGCTAGTCCCAGTTGGGTGACAGAATCAAATAAACAAAAGGTTTTCCCATTCGGTTCCTGTTAGTTTTTTAAGCAAAAACAATGTTTTATAGTAATTCATTATTAAATAAATAAAAAAAAGAAAAAAAAATACACTAAACGCGATATATTTATGTTAATTTATTGACATTTGGACATTTGGTCATTTAGACAACTACTTACTTGATACTTGAAAAGTTTAAGTACGCTATGACACTTGAGATGACATACCGATTCTAACAATGCCACGCACTTTTCAATTGGTTTAAGCTTTTAGAAGTTATGGTAGAATAATGAAACGGAAAACATACATAGTGCCTAAACCCTGAACACATTACTCTCCTTTTTTGTTGGGTAGTCGTGAAACTAGAACATGCACAGAAGAAAATAGAATAATTAAGATTATAGTAGAGCTATTATCGAGAAATATCCAAATGATATACCTACCGCCCGATTAGAATCTGAGGCTTCAACATAATATTAACGGAAGCACTACAGTTGACTAACTAACTCCGTTATCCTATCTTAGGTACTTACCCTACCTATCTACAAATTTACTCTATGTACATTATAGTTGCACTAGGGTTGTCGACTACAGCGGGCGAGCCCGTCACCTCAGGAAGTTTTAACTATTAGTCGTTTTATCTCCCTGGAGTGAGCGCAGAAGACTTGAGGACAAAACAGTCCACCATCTAGCTACGCCACAAGCCCGTAAGAGGCCAACGCCTTAAAGGAGTGTTACCCGGCGGGCCTACAATCACGCCCTTACTTCCAATTGCAACCAGATTACTCCAGTCTCTTGATTGGTTACGAGTTCGAGGTCGCTTGCGCGGTCCTCTCCCTTACGAAGCGGTGAAACGTTGTTTACCGAATCTATCGCGGACCACAGCGTCCTTTGCCCGGATGTTCACCCAGGATCGGGTAGCCGATGGTCGTTTCAAGAGCAGTCGCCGTAAGGTCCGCAACCACCCCCGCTCTATAGGAAACAGTACTGCTTTCAGACTCCCCCGACTGTTAGTCAGAGTGTACAGTCGATTGGCTTACGCCGCACGGTACGCAGACCGTCCAAGAGCGCCAGAAGGTTGATTCCCAGGGGAAACTAACCATAAGGCCAGAGTCCTACTCAGGCTCGCACTTCATGCGTGGAGGCCGTCGGATAGGTGTTGACCCGTGAGTGTGACCCGCCCTGAACAGAATGGGTCTTCGTGGCCAACTCAGCAAGGGCCCATTAACTCCCATTATAGTTGCATCCTACTACTATTATAAACGCGAAAGTTTGTAAGAATGTATGTATGGATGTTTGTTACTCTTTCACGCAAAAACTACTGAATGGATTTTGATGAAACTTTACAATAATATAGCTTACTCATCAGAATAACACATAGGCTATAATTTATAAAGATATATAGTTTTCTATCATCATTATCTCAATTTTCCATCACCACGCGGTTTCACCCGCGTAAGCTATATAATGAGGTTACTTGATATGGCTTAGTCGTTTAGTAAATATATTATTCATTGCGGAATAAAGGTTCGCTTATCTTTCTTATGTTTATAAAGATTTGATAATGTCTTAGAGTGCATGAGTGTTTTGGAGATCTAGTCTCCTTTTTCAAAACTAGATTTTCCGGTGCCTACTGCATCGGCTGTCGACGTCATAGTCATTTTCGTATTTCGTAGTCGACTCCACTATATCCATGGCAAAAAAATGTACACATCGTTTCTCTACTCAGAGGTTTACTTAATAAAACATGACAATAGAAACGTAATTACTACGTTCTGGTTGACTCGAGGATATTACCGTGTATGGCAATAAGCCCGCCTTTTGTGCCCGTTGTTGTTAATAAACACTTATTATTATTATTATTATTGACTGATAACTCTCTGCCAAAGTCATTTTATGATCTGCTGTATCCTGATTTTAGGATTTATAAAATTTTCGGTTCTTATAAACATTGATTATATATTATGGATTAGATTGCTCAACTCCATGGTACGATTTGGCAATACTTCGCGCCGGTGAAATGCAGGTAGCGCTGATTGCTGATTGACGGCCAAACTAACAGCAATTTATTTGGCCATCTATAATAACATTGATAATCTATTTTTTCAAAGGACTGATTCATTATAAAAACTTAATAATTTAACCAATTATAACAATAATAACATTCAATTACTAGTGCCATCTATCGCATTTTTTATATTCAAATTCAAATTCAAATTATTTTACAAAAAATCATAATATCAGTTACAAATAAATTAAACCTTACCTAACTGGATCGCACGAGACGTCCGCACTAAGGTAGGCTCAGATTCGTATAATTAAGTACTTCCTAATGCTAAATAAAAAAAAATACGTTGAAGAATGCCGTGAAAAATAAAATCAAGTAAACTAAAATTTTAGTAAGAAATAAAATTTCGAATAAACTTAAAAGGTATGTGATAATAATAATATAGGCTGATTGCATCACAAAAATAATTCGGAGATATAGAATGCTATCTATAAGTCTATCTGAACGTTAAAGTAGGTAATTATTTCATTGAAACCTGCATACAAAATGAAAAATTTGACATCGTTATGTAAATTAAATTAAAATAACAAGAGGAATGATTTAAAAATTAGTTTCCTATTATATTTTTATTCTATACCGTATCGCCAGAGCGCCATCTACATTGCGCCGCTATAATTTTGTACCACGAAAGTCGCCGTATTGAACATAGTTCAAGTTCAAGTTCAAGTTGTTTATTTTCAAAAATCTTTACAGATTGTAGAAACATACTAAAATAACAGGTAATAATAATTGAAAGCATAAGAAATAACTTAAATTAAAAGAATAAGAAATAAAATTAGTGTAATTTAAACGATTAAAATTTAAATTAAAATATCATTTAAAAATATCAAATCACAATAATAATAATATTTAGTCGCATTCACTTAAAACAAATAAAATTTAAAAAATGTAAAATTTATAAAAGGAATTACAATTTATAATCATATCATTTAAAATCGTTACATTGTATGTTTCAAGTTTCAAGTTTAGTTTATCGTCTTCAAAACTTATAAATAGTTATTTATACATATTTAATTTTCGATTTTACACAATACTTTCGTTAGCCGTTCTTGGTGAATTGTACGTATTCTTCAAAGGTGTAAAAAATATTTTCTAAAAGAAACTTTTTTAAGGACTTTTTAAATATATTGTTATTTTTAATATCTTTAATATATGGAGGTAACATATTAAAAAAATAGGGACCGGAGTATTCCTTGACTTGTCTCGCTATTTTTAAATTTGCTTTAGGTAACATGTATTTTGATTTGTTTCTGGTGTTTATATCATGAATATCGGAAATTTTTTTTTGAAGGTCTCTTCTTGTGGAAATCCGTTAGTACATTTAAAAGGTACAATGAAATGAACGTTAGAATTTTCAGTCGTTTAAAATGACTTCTGCAGGATTCGTCCCATTTCAAATTTGCTATAATGCGTATTGCTCTTTTTTGCAGTTTGAATAGAGGTTCTCTGTGGCACGCATAACAATTACCCCAAGTACTAATAGCGTAACTTAAAATACATTCAAAGTAGCTAAAATACACATTTCTAGTCTGGACTTCATTTAGCGTTTTCCTTATGATTCGTAATGCATAACATGCCCGACTTAATCTGTCCTCGAGGTTCTCACAGTGCAAATTCCATTTTAGATTTTCATCGATATTCACACCTAAGAATCTAACACTTGCTGTTTAAGGGACTCTATAATTATTAATTGATAAATGTATTGGTTTGTCATGATTTCTGTTTTTGGAATTTGAAAAATAAATAAAGTTGCTTTTCGAAGCATTTAAAGCGAGGTTATTGCTGTTGAACCATCTATAAAGCTTGGATAAAATATCGTTTGACTTTGATTGCAACTCGAGTGTATCCTTACCCACAACTACTAGGCTTGTGTCGTCTGCAAACATTGTTACGTCTATTTCTTTGAAATTTATTGGCAAGTCGTTGACGTACGCTAAAAATAAAATTGGGCCCAAAATAGAACCCTGTGGAACTAAGTAAATATGAATACTAAGTAAATATGAATAAGTTTTTGAAATATGAGCGCCATCACGTTGCGTTTCAGTAAAATCCTAGTTGCTGAATCGTAGTATGATATTGAGCAATAAAACACGATTGTCCCAACTAATTTGCACGTCATCAGTATATATAGCACAACCACCGAGGCCACTCGTTCCATTTAAAAAAGCCAGAAATACAATTCTCCATGGACAACATCGCGACACAGGCTTTTTGCTTCGGCCTTGCGACGTGCGGGTGCTTTTCGAAAGTAAGCATTGTCGTCGCTTTCGGATCTCTTTTGGCAAGCGGCACAATGGACACCCTGACAAATGACCGCGTATCCAATTGTTCGGCAAGTCGACGGCCATAATGGCCCAACACAAATAGTTAGCAGATGCGATGTGAATTTTCACCCGGAGCCGGCTGACATAATGTGGCACAAATAGTGGCACAACAAAAGTCATCGCGGTAATAAAGTCCAGCACAAATAAGCTGTGGGGGATTTTCGCAAATCGGCTTTCGCGGGGACTTTTACCCATATAGCTTACCACAGGGTCTTTATTACAGACAGGATGTTCAACAATTAATTATCTAATTAGTTATTCGAAATCGTTTCAAGACAGATCTGTCGAGGCTGTCGTACGCGACTCTTGTTCAGGGGAATGCTACGGAGGTAACCAAGCATTCATCCTCCAAAAGTAAGCGATGAGGATGATAGCCTGTGCACGGAGTGACACACGTTATATTTTATTTTATTTTATCTTATTTGATCAACAAACAGCGTTTATACATACAAAATATAAAATACAAAATATAACAATAAAACAATGACTAATAATATGTTAACACTATCTATCTACAATGTGTAGGTACAGGACATATCTCCGTTAATATACCTTATTTATATATATATATACATTTTTTAGCAGTGATTTAATATTATAGAAAAAGAGAATGAATAATAAACAAATGAAAATGAAATTTTATATTGTCATTATAAACAATATCAATTATTTTGTACCAAAGATATATTTTAAAAAACAAAACATTACAAAAATGCTATTCATGTAAACTGTTAAGCGATTAATAGTCATTATATGAAATACGGGGGACAAAGGTCCAGCAAATATCAAATTTTAACTGATGAAAAAATATCAATGTACCCGAACCTGTCATTATACGTTGACAACGGCGGCTGCAACGTCACCGAAACGTTGGGTGCTACAAATTTCACGCGGTAAATTCGTTTTCTATCCTATTTACAATGTCAAACAACCGCGATAGTCTTCGATTTTTTAATGATATATCGAAAAGTTGACAAACGACTTTGGATTCTCTGTAGCCAAAGAAATAAAGTTTGTGCCTTACAACGTTGCCATATGCCCATAGTTCAAAAGGTCATTTTAGATAGTGCTACTTTTAAAAACAGTTAATAAATCCTGTCAAAGTGGCAGACGTTGTTACATTGCCAAACTGCTAAACTGCAGCGTTGCCACACGCGAGAATTTTATTCAATGCATGAAATTCAAAAGTATTTCTTCGATAGCATATTATTATGACCAAGCATACACATACATTCAGCGACACAGGACTTGAACAGTCCATTGAAATGTCTGGGTTAAATGATATGTAGGTCCTGTCTCGCAGAGAGTGCACGGTAGACCGCGCTCACCGCTCGATGGGGGGCCCTAATTCTATAAATATGTCGATTTGTCATTTAAATAGATCCACATATTATATAATTTATTTTAACATTTAACATAATGTATACTTTTTTCCATTGTTTCAGGTACGTATCTACAATGTCAATGGGGATTTTGAATGACAAGTTTGATTAGCATGACTAATGGGCGTGTCTGGCTGGTATGTTTAATTAGTTTTAACACGGATTTTTCACACTACTTCTTAAAGTGTCATCTTCTATCGGAGGTCGACGATCATTATGGGCACTTGAGTGGTGTGCTCAAACAACTCAGTGGTGCTTGAGTTGAACCATTCAACGAGGTTTTGTAGCTAGTGGGTTCTTCTTCGGCCAGGTCTTCGGCGGCCTTTTATTTTACCTTGCAGGATTAATTGGAGAAGGTGGTATTTTTCACACATATTTTGGAATCAGAATTTGTTAAAAAACTTCTTCGCTTATCATGTCTCATATTATTATTTTAAAAAGCAGTGTGTAATGAAATAGTCATAAAATCACTTCTAATGAGAATGTATCATTTCTAGTGTCAATGTCTAATGAGAATTTAATCATTCTTAGAGACCATTATTTGTTTTTTTCGACTGTTTGATTCGAACAATTCACGATCATTTTGAATTATTTCATTCAGTGATAAAACTGAACGCATTAGATTTTCTATTTGTCTTTAAAGGTATAAGACACTTAAACTAGTACCATGAAAAAAGCTTGTACTTACCTGTTACTTAGAGTAGGTTGTATACCTATATATAATACCTTTAGTATATTGTGACATGTCTAAGACCGGTAGATTCATCAATTTAATACGAATGTGATGTAACGTAATGTCTTTGGATAAAGAAGAATAGTACATACATACATTGAAGTATGATATAATGTTCTGAGAGAAATTTATGTTATAGATGTAGCTACGTGTATATGGCTATTTATTTATCTTGTGTTATAAGTTAGTAAATGAAAATATTAATTCTACTTTTGGTTACAAATCTTAAAATAAAATAAAATTTCTTGTAGAAAATTGATCTCAAGGTAATCCTTTCCGTCGGTCTGAAATGAAATCAATTTAAGTAAGAAATAAATATTCAGTGATATATCTTTTCGTTTTTTTTTCACTTTATCTCCATCGATTCAAAATCGGCATTCTCCTCCCTAAACCTCTCCGTTTCGATTCTCCAATTCCGTATCTTTTACGAATGGCTTGTCGCCGGGGCCTTCTAATAAATGGGTGCGCGCGCTCTGTGACATTGATAAGCTTTTAATGGCAAATGTGTTTTTATTGCGCTGTTTGATTTCCACGTAGCCGCAGCTACCGTAGTCTCCGCCATAGTGGGACATCGTTATCGACCCACGGGAAACGACCGGCCTTATCCTATCTAGTTAGGGAATCATTTTTTTGAAGACTCGAGTCTGGAAAATCTGTTTCGATCGATCGATTTATTTATTTATTCAATCGTCGATATCGAAAACTATTTTTTTACTACATTATATAAAATTGATAACCAACGGCAAAACATTAATTGAGTGTACTCATCGTAGCTATTTATGTTCAGCGCCGCCTAACTAAGATATACCCGTTTTAGGGCTAGGGTTTCCAGGGGATTTTACATTTACACATATATTTGACACAATATCTAAAATAAATCACTTAACGTATAAATAAATTACAATCGAATAAATGCAGTAAAAAGAATTAAGTAAATATAGTAAAAGGAAAAATGAATATTAGAGTAAAAGAAAATTAAGAAATCAAAAAATATCCAATATGAAAAAATAACAAATATACAATTTAAGAAATATAAAGCAATAGTCTACGAAGAAGATTAGAGTAAAAGCATTTTAAACTTTATACTTTACTCTATAAAACTATTATTATTTAAAAACTATAAAACTGTATATATTTATCGTCGGGAGTTTTTTTAGATACGTAAGGAGACTATTTCATTGATACAAATTTCCCCCTTTTTTTTATTTGCATATTTTTAATCGAGTAGAGCATATCTCTAGTTTGCCTAAAGCTAACTTGAGAATAGGTTTAGTTTGAAACCTATTCTTAAGTTTGCCTTGCAAATTTCAGAAGACTTTTAAATGTCTAATTGTGACCGTATTCGCTTTTCAAATATTTATGTTTAAATCACCAGTTATAATATTATTATATTTCAGAGAGTGATTTCCGGGGCTCTCTTTTGTTTTTTTTTTAATAAAAACTTTGTTTACACATGCATTCTATTTTTTTTTTAAAATAGCAAACTGATGAAGAGCTTCGTGATTATTAGTCGTTATGTTGAATAAACTGAACGGGAATTCAAAATTTTGTCAACCAATTATACTAAGATTGCCAAGACAGTCTTTTATATAAATTATTGAGCTCCATTATCGATAGTATTTAGAAAGTTTTGCGAAACTGATTTTTTCATTCGTACTGATCGAGGATTCCTGTCTCTACTAGCTATTTTTTACCTTGTTTAATTTACTACTCTGTCGTTTGGTTTAAACCCTCTAGAAACAACCTCGAATCGACATTCGATATCCTCCGCTCTTTCAAATCGCACCATCCCTACTAATTTACATTAACTGCAGAGCTTTTGAAATGTAACTCTCTATTATTGGATAAAGATGTGTCCCTCAAAGCAGCGGCTGCCTTCAAAAGTAATTGCCGTTCCGTGATATTACGTCTTCGTCCGTGAAGATTCCACGAGCGCCGTCTTAATGACAATGCCTCGAATTGTCGGGACTTCCTGTCTTTTTTTTATTTTAACGACATATTTCGGCTATAAATCTACACGGGTGGCTTTCCAAATACATTAGGCGCCCAGTGGCTATTGATAGGAGGTCGTGGGCTATCTCTATTTTTTTTAACGATAACTAAAAGCTACCGTAATGGGGCGACTGTGCTGAATGTATTTGTTTATACGTTTTAGTATCTGAGCGGTTTGTCTTTGCTCAACAAAGTGTGAGGTCTGTCATTATAGAACAATCTATATATATATATATATATATATATATATATATATATATATATATATATATATATATATATATATATATATATATATATATATATATATATATATATATATATATATATATATATATATATATATATATATATATATATATATATATATATATATATATATATATATATATATATATATATATATATATATATATATATATATATATATATATATATATATATATATATATATATATATATATATATATATATATTATATATATATATATATATATATATATATATATATATATATATAAAACAAAGTCGGGTTTGTTCGAACACTTATAACTCGAGAACGGTTTTACCGATTTTCGTGGTTTTTGATTTGTTGTATTTGTCTCCGTCCCGAATAGCACAATAACTTACAACCATTGGAAAATTAACGAAAAATATAATAAAAGAAAAAACTTTTTCCCATACAAAATTTTCATGGGTTTCGTAACTGTCAAACATTTAATGTTCATCCCGTCGATACGGTAAACTCTCCCCTCAAATTAAAGAACGTATTTAAATAAAGGTTTCGAATCGACAAGATATATCCACAATATTCGGATCACAATTATTACATAGTTTAATTCAATCATGTCATGCTGACACGCAATTGATATACTTAATTTTTGTACTTTTATATTTCTTTTTGTGTTACTATCTTAATAAAGTAGCGAACTTAATATTTATTTTGTATTCATTGTCTTACTTCATAAAATAAATTAAGTTCAGCTCATCTATAACGCGACATTCATTGCCGTTAGGCGGTACGAAGTTCGCTGGGTCAGCTAGTTCTTGATAAAAATAAATATAGAATTGAAAGGGAATTACTGTCAAACATCGCGTATTCGTTGCATATTGCAGAAAAGTGATTGTATCAAAGGTTTCGCCATTCTGGAAGACATGAGCTACTATCGACTTGTTTATTGTGTCTAAAACGGTTATTGGGGTCGATTGCGTTTCTTCGTGAACTATAATCGGAAATTCGTCCGTATGAACGAGACAGGGCAAAACGCTAGAGCGGAATGTGAAATGAACGTTTGTCACTTTTTCGCATTAAAACTACCCACTAAAGATAAAGTATCATGAATGTGTTAAACGCCGCATATTCGGACGAGTTTAAGTTCGTCAGGTATTTTTTATCGACGATCGTTCGTTTCATATTCCGCTCTGTCGTATTGCTCTATCTCGTTTGCTTTAACTAATTTCAGTTTTAGTTCTCAAAGAAACGCAATCGGGCCCATTGTAAATGTTTACAGCAAGAAATCATCTCTTAAAGTTAACTAAGTACCTGGTTTAAAAGATGCGGAATCACTTAAATTCCTTGAACCACTCCCGGATGAAAAGATGTCTTGGAATTCACATACATAGCATGTTAAGCACTGAGGATATTGGATTGATGCTTACATTACCATTTTGTTAATACGGTTTTACACAGAAACGATGTTTTAATCGCAATTTTGTTGAATTTCAAGGAATTTTGTTGAAACTCCATTACTAGATTATATGTATCAACATTTTCCTTACGGTTAATACGAAAATAAGAGTATACTATAGTTTCAACATGATTCATGAGTTCGACTATAACCGTAGGTACATGTACCTACCTACTGCATGCTGTCATGTTAGAAGCGAGATCCCAAGGTCGCGACGTAAATTCGTGGTCCTTTTCCAGGAATTTCTGGGGAAAATAGAATTATTTAATTACTTCGACCTGGCTTCCTGTGATTACTGGTTGTTTTTCACATACAATAATTGAGGAAATTAAAAGGACAACTGACGACGATGCAGTTGTTAAATATAACGAGTGCTTCAACTGCGTGGGATGATTATTTAAAGCGGAAAGTGGTAGGATTATTGAAATGTGATTTTAGCTTCTAAGGGGAGTTAATGCTTTGAAGGAAACGTCGTTGCTTCCCTGTCCTTTTGATTTTGTATGATATATTTCGAAGCCTTAATTCTGGATTGCAGATATTGTGGGAAGTCCGATTCCTTGGTCATACGGTTATTAAAAACATACCTAAAAACCTATACACTATCGAATACAATATAACTATACAATACAATGATACAAAGAGACTTAGCCTAACCTGGACAACCGCGATTGCAACATCGCCGAAACGCCGGGTGCTGCAAACCACGCGGTTAATTCGTTTTTATTGTATTTATAATTTCAAACAACCGCAACAGTCTGATCGTTGAAGTACGGTAGTTGCTGAGTCTTTAGAATACTGTATAAGACTTATAGGGTATTCTAAAGTCTCATTTTCTGGCGTATATTAGGCCACTTCAACAAACTGCGAAAAACAGGCACATGGTTTGTTTGTTGATTTTTATTTATGCTTTTTATTGTGAAATTTCTCAATGGTTGGGTATATTGTCATCCGACAATCTCTTACAACCAACTTATCTGCGTGTCATATGTCTCTGAGTGTGCGTCTTGTTGTTGCATTCGCTCGACAGAATTGAAATGCAGTTCCGTTAATTTCATTTAAACGGAAAATGGTGACCCAGCCGGGAATCAAACCCGGAACCTGACAGTGTAAGATTAGTCAACCTTGGTTAGGTTGACTGATCCACCGGCCCTTGTCGAATTTTCGCAGGTCGAATAAATTTAAAGAATGCGCCCAGTAGTTCCCAAACTGTTGTACGGAAGCTAGGGGTTTGGCGAGGACTCTTTAAAGTTCCGCGAATTTCCTCTCGACAACCTGTTAAGCAAAATTAAATTGCAATAACAACTGATATATCAGACTATTACTGTGCACCTAATTCTTTACTGGATTTGAATTGATTTGGCTATAGTGTGTTAGTTACATGATTTAGATATAAAAGCACTCGATTTAGTAAACTTCCTGCAATAAGTGGTTATTTTTTAAATTAGCTCTGGCGCTATATTTGGAAGCACTTCCTGCCCCCTCAATCCATCCGGCAAAGGGTTCCTCCAAACGTAAGCAACTTACAATGGGTTCCTTTTCTGAAAACGTTTAGGAACCACTGTGCTATACGATGACGTAATGCGAAAGAATGCTGCGATCCCCCTGTGCCATTGCCTTCTGAGATGAAGGCAGTGCCTGTGCTCGACGGCGAGCCGTCGAGTAAACCCAGCGAGTAAAACCGAAGGCGGCGACTCCGCGAGTTACGACGAGCCACCGTCGTCGATCGTAGTTCCGAAAACAGAAGCCCATCAAATGGATGCAGTAGGCGGACTGAGCAGCGCGTGGCGCCGCCTACTATCGCGATAAGCACACATGGCCGCCCGTTAGAGAGCGGAATTAGAAGCATCAGCGACGCCCATTTGCGCCCGCAACCAGTCTTTGTTTATCGTAACCGAATACTCGCGCTCCGGAGGGGACAATAAAACCACCCACGCGGCCGCTTCATACTTTTTCATCGCAGCGAAATTGCGGTAAACGGCCCGACGCGGCTCGCACTAACTCACCCAGACCTACTTTAGTGGCGAAAACTGAAATACCTCGTTATACGTTTTAATCGTTTAATTTATGTCCGCAAGTTTAACCTGTAACGGCGTGGCTCGTCCGACATATTTTCGTATATATTGTATATTTTTACACGACTCCCCAATAAAAAAAGGAGTGTAATGTGTTCAGCGTTCATCTATGTATGTTTTCCGTTTCTTTATTACATCATAACTTATGAACGCTTGAACCGATTTAGAAGTGTGTGATATTGTCAGAATTGTTATGTCATCCCAAGTGTCATAGGGGACGTTAACTGTCCAAATATCAAGTAAGTAGGTGTACAAATGTCAATAAATTAACATAAATATTTCGTGTTTAGTGTCAAATGAAAGGTCTGATTGAGTACATTCCGGAAATATACATGTATCTATATCGATAAATAAATAAACCACAAATATTTTAATAAAGAAACCCATAATAAAAATAATTATAAGCACATTAGTTCACTTTCTATAACGGTAATTGTGTTTTTTATTCCTTTTAATATATTTGCTTGTTCATCGCAATATAATTGCAGTACATGGCCCGACGCGGTTCTCACTAACTGACCATACCTTCTTTAGTGCTAAACATTAAAATACCTCGTTATACGTTTTAATCTCTTAATGTATAAGTCGGCAACTTTAACAACTCATGTAACCGAGTGGCCCGTCGGCATATTTTCGTATATGAAATGTTACAGGGAAGAACGATCAATGTCATTTTTTTGTGAAAATGAGATACTAATGCCATCTTTTGGCTTGTTTTCCAAACGAATGTTCATGAATCGATTTTAAATTTTCATTTAATCAATTTGTGTCGGCGGAGTAAATTTTTTCATTTGTTTTAACCATTGAAAATGTAAACTGGTAATGTTAAAATCTGGACGCAACTTATAAATCTCAATATATTTTTCTCTTTCAAGCACCCACGCGCGTCATTTTGTTAGGAAGAGAACGACACGATATTACTCTGGTAATAACGTGGTTATTATGAATGAATTATACTTGGGAATTTTCCGTGTGAAAAACCAATCTCTGGTATAACTTTTGTCTCTATTCATGAATGCAAAAGTCGAGTTCCAAGTGTCGAATGAAAACACTCACTCTGTCATTACAAAAGCACACTAAAGTGAGTAAATAACTGAAGCTCATATTTATATCTCCTCCCTCCTCGAAGAACCGTGCTCGATGCTCATTTCAGTTCATTAGATATGAAATTAGCCAACCTTCAATATTTTATCCAATACAAACGAAGTTCGTATGAACGTGATGCGACGGCAGTATCGCATTTGCGGAATATAATTTGCAGTTAAAATATTTAGTTACAATATATATATCTCATATTATTTTCTTTCTTTTTGACACAACCGTGGCAATCCAATAAGACTCAGGAAGTGAGCTCGCCTTATCCACGGGAGTGCCTAGCTAACACTTTACCTAGCTAGCCCTAGCACTTTACTGAGCTCATGAGAAAAACAAACATTTAATTTAACCTGGGCTCAGACAGATGTATACCTACATACATTTAGAAGCATATAACGAAGTTTTTCTGGGTCGTAAATTCATTATCTTTTGTTTTTTTTTTGCATTTGAATGTGTTTTTCAATTAATAAATTTAAATTAACCCTTGGAGTAAATGGGTATTTTCATGGATGCATCTGCCTCTTTTGCAGGATTTTCGGCGACATCGACCTTAAAGTACTATAACTACGAAACTACTACACCAATCATAAAAAGAACAACTGCACAATGATTGCATTGAAATTTCGAATATAGAATATTGAAATATCATTTTGTAAAACAATTAGATAATTATGAATAAATATGAGAACGTCAAAGAAGTGAAAAAAACGCGGAACCAGATCTGGTCGTATCATACTCAACGGATAATTGTTTCAGAACCAGATTTGGTCGTATCATACTCAAGGGGTTAAAGATGTAATTAAAATATATAACCTAAGGTTAAACGATAGTGTGTTTTACACGCACGTGCGTGGTAGAAACACCTGGTGGGGTTAGGCTAGGTTAGGTTTCAAACACATTTACCTACATTTAATGTATGCGCTAGTTAACCTGGGCCCAGACAGGATATACCTAAATTTAGAAGTATATAACGGGATTTTTCTGGGTCGTAAATTCATTATCTTTTGGTCTTTTGCATTTGAAAGTGTTTGTCAAGTTATACATTTATATTAAAAAATGCAATTAAAATTAAGTAAAATATATAATTTGAGGTTAAACGGTAGTGTGTGACTTACAATCACACGCACTTGCGTGGCAGAAACGCCTGGTGGGGTTGCGTCAGAATGGCGACAGGTGGCCGCTAGTCACGCCTCTTACCTTGCGTCTGGATACTCTTTTAAGGGTCTTTATGGCCCATTTAATACGGCACGGAATGGCCCGGGCTTCGTCTCATTACGTCGCTACTGCCACGGAATATTCTAACACCTGATAAGGAGCAATTTTGCCTACGTAGGTATAAGTCACGGTCTTATCACACACTTAAATAACAAGATACTGTAAAAGGTAAAATTACCAGCCATTGTAAGAAGTAGAACATCTAAATCAGGTGGGTGTAATCAACCAGAAGAAGGTACGATAAAGTTGATATGACTATAAAACCAAATCAGACACACATTTATGAAATAACACTTAACTAAAATTTAAAAAAAACTTAAGATAGTGCATTTAACAAAAAGGCAAAGCGAATATCTTGAATTAGTTTTAGTTTACATTATTATGAATATTCAAATAAGGATATTTTTTTAGATTTAATTTGGATGATGAATTTATTTCAATGAAATAGTTCTATGACTGTATTCGCATATACTCGTATATTTTATTTCAGTGATTTTTGAAAAAATATTTTAATTTAATTTTTTTTAAGTTATACCTAATTTTCTACTATTTCCCAATATGGGAATATCTACTAAGGGACCGTCCATTAATCACTTGAGGCTCGAAAGGTAGGAGGGGGGAAGGGGGGTAAAAAAAAGACGAAATATCACAAGTGGGAGGGAGAGTGCAGTGAGATATCGCGTGTATTTATTTTTTGTTGAACGTGCGATTTCTAAACCGAAAAACGGCGCGTGACCTTGACTCGACGTTGCCAGTACAACTATATGTTTTTCACTTGATCACACCTTTCCTTTATTATTTTTATACCAGTCAGAAACAACCTGTTGCCTTAATGTATGTCTGGACATTTTTATCACGGTTCTTAATTTT